>RJWM01007058.1:0-80364 GCA_004363535.1 Dasyprocta punctata | reverse complement strand
GCAGCAAATCATCAAGAAGATTATACATCTAGACCAAGTGGAATTTATTCCAGGAATGCAGGGATGGTTTAACATATGCAAATCAATAAATGTAATATACCACATCAACAGAGCCAAAGACAAAAATCACATGATCATCTCAATAGACACAGAAAAAGCTTTTGATAAAGTTCAACACTTGTTTATGATAAAAACATTATAAAACATGGAATAGATGATATCTACCTCAATCTGATAGAAACCATCTATAGCAAACCAACAGTCCACATTATACTAAATGGACAAAAACTGAAAGCATCCACTCTAAAATCAGTAACAAGACATGGATGTCTACTGTCACCATTCTTATTCAATATAGTTCTGGAGACATTAGCCAGAGCAATCAGGTAAGAGAGAGAAATAAAAGGAATAAGGATAGGAAAGGAAGAAGTTAATTGTCACTATTTGCAGAGGACATGATACTCTACATAGAAAACCCTAAAAACTGCATCAAAAGGCTACTAGAGTTAATAAACAAATTCAGCAGGGTAGCTGGATACAAAGTCAAGATTCAAAAATCAGTAATATTCCTGTACACAAACAGTGTACAGGACTCACTGAGAGAGAAATTATGGAAATAACACCTTTCACAATAGCATCCAAAACACTGAAATACTTAGGAATCAACCTAACAAAGAATGTAGAAAACCTATATGCTAAAAATTATAGTACTCTAAAAAAGGAAATTGAAGAGGATGTCAGAAAATGGAAAGATATCCGTTTCTCTTAGTTAGGGAGAACCAACATTGTGAAAATGGCCATACTCCCAAAGCTTTTCTACAGATTTAATGCAATCCCAATCAAGATACCATTAACATACCTTAAAGATCTAGAGAAAATATTCCTAAAATTCATCTGGAACCAGAAGAGACCTAGAATAGCAAAGGCAATTCTGGGCAGGAGACATCACAATCCCTAACTTAAAGTTATACTATGAAGCTACTGTGATAAAATCAGCATGGTACTGGCAAAAAAACAGACCTGAGGATTAATGGAATAGAATAGAAGGTGCAAATACAACTACAAAGACACTCAGCCACCTTTTCTTTGACAAAGGGGCTAACACATTCACTTTAAGGAAGATAGCCTCTTTAATAAATGGTGCTGGGAAAAATTGACTTTCCACATGCTGAAGACTGAAACTAGGCCCATCTTTATCACCATACACTAAACTAAAGTCAAAATGGATCAAAGATCTAAATATTAAAATAGAAACACTAAATTTACTGGAAGACAAGGTAGGTAGAAATCTTGAAGACATAGTGGTAGTAAAAAGTTCATGAACATATTGCAAATTGCACGGGAAGTACTTCAAAGAATCAACAACTGGGATCTTACCTTAATAAAAAGTTTTTGCACTTCAAAAAAAAATCACCAACAAAATGAAAAGAAAACTCACAGAATGGGAAAGAATTTTAGCCAACTGTCCCTCAGATAAAGGACTTACATCCAGAACATACAAAGAATTGAAAAACATCGGGTCCCCCAAATTCAAAGACCCAATCCAAAAATGGGCATCCGAAATGAACACGCACTTCTCAGATGAAGAAATACAAACGGCAAATAAATGCATGAAGAAATGCTCAACATCACTGGTCATTTGAGAAATGCAAATTAAAACAGCCTTGAGATTCCTTCTCACTCCAGAAAGAATGGCTGCCATCAAGAAATCAACTGATAACAAATGTTGGCAGGGCTGTGGGGAAAAAGGATCCCTTCTCCACTGTTGATGGGAGTGTAGACTTGTGCGACCACTGTGGAAATCAGTATGGAGATTCATAAGAAAACTAGGATTGGAAGTCCCATTCAATCCAGCTATTCCCCTTCTGGGCATTTTCCCAGAAAAACTGAAGGTGTCATGTCACAGCGATATATGTGCACCCATGTTTATAGTAGTATACCTTGTAATAGTTAAATCTTGGGAATAGCCAAAATGCCCATCAACCACAGAATGGATAACAAATGTGGCATTTTTATACAATGGAATATTACTTAGCTATAAAAAAGTATGATCGTGAGGCTTTTATAGGTGAATGGAGGCAACTTGAGACTGTACTCGTAAGTGAAATAAATCAGACTTACATTTGTAAATATCGTATTGTCACCCTAGTGTAAAAAATAAATAAATAATAACAAAAACTGAAAGAGTAATAAGATCCAAAATGTACAATAGATATTGTAATAATAAACTGGAAAGAAAGTGCTAAAAATTAAATAACAGCTGGGATAAGGGAAAGGAGAAATGCAAGAAATGAAAAGATTATATGTATGCAGGTATACACATATAACTGTATATATGTATAAGTATGCAAGATAGATAACTATACTACTAATTCTGTTAGTTCATCAAAAAGAATAGTTTGTGTTGTCATCGTTTGATTATCTGATCTTTTTTATGCCTAGATCTTGTAACTTGAACAATTGCTTCTAAGATAACAATACGTAATATATTAACTAGTATTGATTTCTTACAGTTTTTTGAAATTCCATATTATTTCTACCCTTTTTTCTGTTTTGCTTTTTAAAATAAAAAAATAAAATGAAAAGGAACAAAAGTTTGATTTAAAAATGAAGCAAGAATGGATATAATAATACCTACTTCATAACATTGACATGAATTTTTAAAATCATGACCCTCAGTATATTTTCTTTGGAGTATTTTCAATTAATTGAGTAACAAAGGAGGAAACACACAAAAACTACAACTGTCAAGTAAACTGATAATACTGTGCCACCTATCACCGAACTTCTCACAATATATATAAATATATAATATAAATAACAGACATATTCATCTAATTGAAGAGAAATCTGAGAATAAGTTCATGAATATGTACATAGTAGCTAAAACTGTTTTGTTAGTAACAGCAATAATACTTTTTTTGCAGTGGCAATTCATAAGTAAAAAGCAATGATCTTTATTGATAAGTACATGTGTAGGAGATTTGGAATTGTTCACTATAGAGATTTATTATTTAACACATTTGTATTGTAGACTGTTTCCAAAAAAGTGATGTTTAATTTTAAATTGAACTTCCTGAATTTAAAATCCTGTGATTTTTTAAAGTATGAAACTTTCCTTTCAATAAACAAAAGAAACTTGTAATATAAATGAAACAAATTAGCACATATCTTAAAATATATTTGAAACAGCAAAATAAATATCTGGGGGAATTGCTAAACTTCTCCCTCCTTCCTAGTTATCTGTCTTCTATTTTGCAGCATATATAGTTTCTCATATAGGAGAACCCATGCTATACTTAAGCTTGTGTGTCTGATTTACTTTATTTAACATTGTATTCTCAAGCTGCACCCATTTGTCCATGAATGCCTCAAGTTTATCTTTCTTTATGGCAGAGTAGTACTCCATTGGGTATAAATATATTTTCTTTATTCATTTATCTGCTGATGGACACAATCAAATAATAAAAAATGCTAACCACAATATTGTGAGAAAAAAAGAAATTCTTCTACATTCTTGGTAGGAATGTAAACCAGTACAGCACTGTGGAGATTCCTCAACAAAATTTAAACTATAAGATCTATTGGACCCAGCTATGCCCCTTCTAGGTATGTTCCCAAAAGAATTAAAATCATCGTATTATAAAGATACTGTATATATATATACCCATGTTTATAGTGGCACAATTTTTAATAGCTAGCTTGTGGAAATTCAGCAGTTTCCAAACAAATCTCTAAAATTACATTAATGCCAAAGTGTGAACGTAAATTCACTAGGATCTTTCCTGTTTTTATCTGTGAAATTGGCAATTTACATTTATTTACTGATTGAAATGTTATAACCAAATAATATTTAATTTAAAATATAATGCATCAGAAATCTACATAACACCTGAAAGTTAATATCTGATCTATGGTATTTTTATATCATTAATTTATGCCCCCAAGTGGAGTGGAATGCCGTCAGGTGACTTGCCCTAACTTTTCCTAAGTAATGTTCTTAAGTTCTGCATTGACAAGTGTACCTGTCTTCTGTTAACTATATATCCCGGGGCCATTGAAGCCTCTAAATATTATTAATTGTGGCTGATAGACTCATACATTATCATACAAAGCTTATATCAAGCGATTTTCCCTCAACTTAAATTTCTCATCACTTATTCTTATAAGAACATGCTCTGAAGTCATTTTTCATTCTAATATGAAACAAGAACATTATAGGCTCTGTGGTTTTGATGGATCATGTTGTGTATATGATTCACCGCACTGTACTCTCCTTCAGCTCTCTTCTACATCATTTTTAGCTCAAGCCTAGATTAGTGCCCTGGTTTTGATACTTAAATGGTACACCCAATTAAATTAAGAAATTTGCCTCATTTGAATATGATGCATTTTGTTTTTATCCAATGTAACAGGCATATAGATTGGTCTTGTCTTTTCATATTTCTTCTTCAATGATTTTCTGTACAATTTCTGAATTAGGAGAACATTGTAGGGCTGAGTGATATTTTACCACTCTTCCACCTGGAATTTGGCAATGACAGATATCTCTATTCTGTATTTCTTTAACTATTACATAGTCATCTAGAGACAGTTTCTTGTCCACTGTCTTAGGGTAATTTTCTTCTTCTTTTCTTTTTCTAAATCTTGGTTAAGTCGTGCCTAAATCCTCATGAAGCTCATTTGGATAAGAAAGGAACACGGCATTGAGATATCAAACCCTTTCATGCTAAGTTATGATCTCAAGGTCTTAAAAGGAAGAAAGGGAGGAAGAGTTTGAAACACACAGAAAGACTGCAGGGGTTTTGCTGTTTCTGTCTCTATGAGAGGATTGTTTCCCTCTAACTTTTCCCCTTGCCTTCTTTGGGCATGTAATGCTGGCAGTTATGACCTGCAACATAGGGTTATGAAAACAGTGGCTAAAATCTTTTATTTTCAGAGCCTGAATTTTTCAGTTTTTAAAAATGTGAGTAATTCTGGCCCTAGTAATCTTTTAAAATTTTCTGTAAAATTTTATTGGAAAGCAATGACATAGTAGAAAGACCATGAGGTACTGGTGTTTCTAGGGTTTTGTCCTGGGCATTTTTGCTAATCTGTCTGTCTCTCTGTCTGTCTCTGTCTCTCTGTCTCTCTCTGCCTCTCTTTCTCCTGTCCTGAATGGTATTACTTATTTACCTAACCTTAAGTAACTGGGAATTTATAACTGTAACTTGAAATTCCCCTTCAGGATCTAGATGTGCAAAAATATTTTTGTATTCAAATCTTCATTTTGTTCTCATAGGAATCTCAAAATTATGAAGCGTGACCTGCAGATTTCTCTTCTGCGTCTGTCTTCTACCTTTGTCTACCTCCTTCACCTCAGTGCTAGGATGGCATGCCAATTTAGACACTGGGCCAAGTCAGGCGCCTCGGGGTCTAGTTACATCCCTTACTTCCTCTCTCCATCTACAATCCATCACTTCAACCTTTCAGCTTACCCCCAGTGTTTGTTCAAGTATATCCAACTCACTTCCCCTCCACTTCCACAGGCATCTTTCTAGTTCAACCTTGCAATTTACAGTAGTTCCATTAGTGTTCTCCTCGCGGCCACTGCTAATCGCTCCAGTACTTTACTTGCAGTTGCTAGGGTGAACCTTTACAAATGCAGATGAAATCATAACCGTCTCATCTGTTTGATATCTGTCAAGTCTGTCTATTCTTCAAATACATATGTGCATATTTGAACTTGGATAAAATCCAAACACTTTCATGTGGCACCTGCCTACATTTCTGTCTTCATCTCCCCACTTTAAGTGTCATTTATCATTGGTCACTCTGCTCTTCTCACATTTGATTTATGACTATTCTTGGAACTTGATAGGGACTTTCCATCTTCAGAACCTTCATACACACCATTCCCTGAGCTTTCAACTATTACCTGTTCTCCTGGCTGACTACTGCTCCCATTTTAGTCCTCACATTAAATGTTACTTCTGTATGAGGTCATCTCCGTCTTTTATTGTCTCTCATTCACCTCTTTTACTTTCTGTCATCCAAAATTTGTTATAATGCAGTTATTTTTACATTTTCTTATGTTTGTCCTTGCATTTCACTTGAAACATTATGAAGGCTGGGATATGTTTATTTTATTCACGAGTGGACCTCACATATCTAGCACAATGACTACTACCTGTAGATGTGCAATAAATCTGCCATATGGTCAGACAGAGCCAGGAAAGATATGATCACATATCCAGTCCTAGAAGTAATATGAAGAATATTTTCTTTTTACCAAATGGATTTAGACACAAGGTTTTAGAGTGAAAGAAAGTCCTCCCTTTCTTAATATCTAGCAATATGATACATAGGTAACCTTATATATGAATATGAGATCTACTTTTCTGACTATTTAATAGCTTCATGACTTTGCAAGACTCAAACACATGGTGTCAACTAAATAAAAATATTTAGTTGATTGACAAATATGTATAAATTATTTAGAATATATATAATTTGAAAAATTATTGCTTTGGTGATATTAGATGTCAATTTGACAATATGTGGATTTATGGATGGGCTTCTTCTCTCTTATTTTACCTCCTTCTAATTTTCCTGCAGTTGCAGATACCATTGGGTCCCCATTAGGGCCCCCTCTCTATTTGAGCATGTCACATATACAATAATGTGCTGTTTTAGAATCTTTCAGTGATCTTCTAAAATAACGCTGTATTTGTCAGCAAGTATTTGTATTTGAGGATACAAAGGTTGCCCCTTTGCCTCGAGGCTGGACAACTCTACAGAATCAGTTATGCTCCAGAGCCTGGAACCAGGAGAATGATGACTGGAGAAAAACCGTCATCACTACTTGGCTTCTGCCCTGCCATGATCTGCTTCTCTCACTCCATTACAAATTTCTCCTACGAGATTTTCCTTGCAAATAATTCCCACCCCACTGCAAGGTCACGAGGTCTGTTTTCTAGGGGAACATGATGTAAGACAAAAGCTTACCGCTGTATCACTAGTTCTTTTTAAAAATGCCTTATGATAACAGAACAACAATCGCGTAAAGGAACAATTTGGCAAACGTTGTTTTGCTTGCCCACAGGTCTGTGTTAACCAGAGAAAATACTTTATGAAAGACATTTAAGGGAAACAAAATCATTCTGAATGCCATAAAATATTAAATTTATCTCTTTGGAAAAGTAAAAAACAAAAACAAAAACATGGTTGAAAAATTATACAGTACCACTAAGTGCACTAAACAGAACAAAGTACAGTATATGACAGAGAGAAAAGAAAACAGATTTTGGTAGAAAATATTACAAAAGTATAGCTAAATGTAGCTGAATGAATTGGGCAAACAAAATGCCATTTTCTCTTTGATGTTTGCTCCTGGAGATGGCAGGACTGATTTGTAACAGAAGGAGCATACTTCTATTTCTTTTTAAGTAATAGAAACTAGAATGCTTCTCCAGCATTATAAAGTTATTTGGCAATAAGTTTAAGGTTATTCATTAGTTATGTCATACACAAGCACTATTTTCTTAAAGTATTTGGAAAAAAAGAAATAGTGGAGAAATTAGGACCACGAAGGAGAAAATGCCTACAGTGTTTTCTATCCATCATTTATGTGCTTATGTGAACTTATCACCAACATTAACACCATGTCGGGAAGCAGAATAGTTTAGTTCCTGGGGAATCTTTAATCTTCATTCCAATTATGACACATTCCTATGCAGAAAAGAGTTACGAATTTGTACACTTTTTCAGCATTTTAATGTTTGGAGTAAAAAATTCACCTTAGTTTCTCTCACAACAGCATTCTTCGTATTAAATCCTTCTTTCAACCTAGTCCTGTTTTCTCAAAACAGTGTCCAAGGATTCATTCAGATTGCCTGAGTAACTATTAGAACTGAAGCTCAGGAACTGGCATACTGAAAACATTTTAAGCAGCACCCTTTAAACTGACACACATTTACCCTTGGAATCACAAAGAATTTCATCTAAGCAGATGGACTTAGTGCATGGAAAGCATTTTCTAGAACCTCAACTTCTACACGAACTCTTTCCTAAAACTGGTTCACAACTTTCTAGTTATTTCTCTCCAATTTCTTTGTTTTTTTAAATCACATCTTTCTTTCTTTTTCAAAGAGAATTATCTTGTTGTCCTGGGTGCAATTGTTATACTGATTGATACTGTACAATATTTTATATCATTTTTTGTTTTGTTTTTAACCAAGAGACAATTTGAAAATGCATATCTCTCACTGGGAGAGTCTAGCTGGAAAAACCGAGATCTTTGATTCAAGATAATGAAGATGGCCGGTGAATTTTCTCCCTCAAATCAAAATCTCAGGACAAGTTTTTGCTAGATGGTCTCTTTTATATCTATCTGTCTACCTATCTATCTATCCATGCATTCATCCATCCATCCTTGTGTTATTCTTCTGTTCTACAACTTTATCATTCTATAATTCTTTCTGGAATCCAGAACAAATGGTATTCTTGAGAATATATATTGGCATTTTTCCTTGAATTGTTAATTAGGTTAGACATTTTTTACAGCCTGATTTAGTTTATTGTTTTTACTGTGAGGACTAACCTTTTACCAATTACCATAAGTTAAGAAATCTAAACCTACAAAATCTACATATACAAGCTTTTGGTCACACTCTATTTGTAGTATATTTCTATTTTAGCTCAGAGAGCTTCAGTTCTAAGTTTCTTACTCAGGCAAGATATTACAAAATACCATAGAACAGGTAGATTTTAACTTCAGAAAATTTTTTCTTAATTTCTGGAGGTTGGAAGTCTGAGATTAGTGTGCTATCAGAGATTTTGGCAAGGGTCTTCTTGGCTTACAAAATTACTGCCTTCTTGCTGTGTTTTCTTGTGGTAGAGAAAGGGGGAGCTTCAACCTTTTCGTTTCATAAGAATAGTAGTCTCATCATGGGGACCCTATCCTCATGACCTCTTCTACTGAATTACTTCCTAAGGACCCTCTTCCAAAATTGTAGCATTTAAAAGTAGGGCTTTGGCATAGTTTGGATCTTGAATATCACTCACTCAAAGGTCTATTAGTTGTTAAACCAGGCAAGCACTTTTAAGGGAAAAACCATGTTATTTTGGGGAGAAAGTCAGTACTCCCTTAAGACTATTAATGTGCCATCATAGTTGTTCTTTCTTTATTTTCCATCAAAAACTATCTGCAGAAAATTACAAGGAACCAGCCAAGGTCACTGAGTCAACTCTGACTCATTTTTTTAGGTCACCTAAGTAAAACTTGGCTTATTATAATACTGAAATGCTCATAGCCACAGAAGCATTCCTGTCTGCCATCTTTCCTCTTTGAACATGTGATATCTGCCGAGAAATGTATTCATTATCTTTCTTTTTTTGAACCCATTTTCTATGACCTTGAACCTAGCATGACCAGACACGTGTCAGTCATCTTTTCTTTTTAAGCATGTACTCTATAATGTTAAACTGAGCACGCTCAGAAATATGCCTACCCACGACTTGTGCTTTCCTGTATGAATATGTATAGGCTCCTCTATAAAATTCCCACAGCCATTTGATTAGGGAAGGTATTGCTTTGTAAATAACCCCAGTGCCCACCTAACTTTCTGCAAGTAAAAACTTTGTCTAGTTGTACTCAATGACTTTGTGCTCATCCAGAGGAGAGACTACTGTACCCAGTTACACCATGTCTAAAGGTCTATCTGCTACCCTTTGGTATTACTGTGAGGTTATGGACCTTTAGTACATGGGGCTTTATGGGAGGAAAGCAGATCATTGGAAGTGTGTCCTTGGAGTGGATATCACACCTTGGCCACTTCCTGTCTATTACTTTACCTTCTGGCTGCCATGAGGCAAATGGTCTTCCTTTACCACACCTTCATACAATAATATGCTTTGCCACCACAGGCCCAAAGCAACAGGAATAGGTGGCCATACACTCAACCCTCTGAAATCATGAGTTAAAATAAGCTATTATTTTCTATTACCTCAGGTATTCAGTTAAAGTGATGGAAAGGTGACTACCACAGGCTTCATCATGAATTTTGGGACGCACAAGAATTTAGTGTGTCATAATATACAACATAAAACACGATGGAGATAACATTATTTATGACCTTTAAAACCTATGAAAATAATTTTAGGCATCAACTTCCTGTGAGGTTGTATATTACTTTTCAAAAAACTTTAGGTGCACATAAGGAAATAAGTTGAATTTCAAAAAATTTTAAATTCTCTTTCCTAGAAAATTCCAAATAAAACATTACAATATGGCAAGTGAAGGGTCTCATACACACTTCATTTCCATTTTTGGTGTTTACCTTTCTGTTTAAGAGTATACCAGAGGGAGGAGAAAAACTATCTTTATGTAGGAAGACAGAGGAGAGGCTTGAAAGAAATTTCAGTAACAGTGTAATGTCAATATTTAAAGAATGATAGATATCCAAACACACACACTTCTGTGTATGAATTAAGGTAGAAAAAGAGAAAGGAAAGAGGTCAGATAGAGCGAAATAATGCAAAATAGAGATATGGAAGATAATTTTAGGGCAAAATGGTCATTTTGCAGATTGGTTAACTCAATTAAAATTCTTAGTTATTCAAATACTTTCAGCCATAATGTCCTGATTTGGGAAAATTCTAAGTGATACTCAGCTTCTAAAATTGTTTTGATAAGAAGTCACCAACAGACTGAAAAGAAAACCCACAGACTGGAAAAAGTTTTAGCCAGCTGTCCCTCAGACAAAAGGTTTCTATCTAGAACATATAAAGAATTGAAAAATTCAGGCCCTCCTAATTCAAAGATGCGATTCAAAAATGGGCATCTGAGATGACTACACACTTCTCAGATGAAGAAATACAAATGACAAATAAATATATGAAAAAATGTTCAATTTCATTTGTCATTCAACAAATGCAAATTAAAACAACACAGATTCCATCTCACACCAGAAAGAATGGCTATCATCGAGAAATCAACCAATGACAAATGCTGGTGGGGCCATGGGGAAAAAGGAACCCTTCTCCATTGTTGGTGGGAGTGTAGACTAGTGCAAATGTTGTGGAAATCAGTGTGGAGATTCCTCAAAAATCTATTGGAGGTTCTATTCGACCCAGTTATTCCCCTTCTGGGTATTTTCCCAGGAGAATTAAAAACATCATACCACAGTGATATATGAGCACCCATGGTTATAGCAACACAATTTGTAATAGTTAAATCTTGGAAATGACCCAAATGCCCATCAACTAAGGAATGGATAAAAAAGATGTGGTATTTTCATGTAACGGAATACTATTCATCTATAAAGAAGAATAAACTCAGGGCTTTTATAGGTAAATGGATGCAATTAGAGACCATACTCATAAGTGAAATAAATAAAACTCGTATGTGTAAACATTGTCTTGTCTCCCTAATGTAAGAAACTCAAAGAGTAAGTAAGATGCAAAATCTGTCATAGATATTAAGAAAGGGAAAGAAACTCCTCAAAAGGAAAGAACAACTGGGAACACGAAAGGAGAAAAAAAAGAAGGAAAAGGGGAGCATATACATACGTATATATGTATGTATCATAGCTAACAGAATTATACTACTAATTTCTGTTTGTTCATTGAAAAGAATGGTTCATACTCATTGTTTAATCAATTTTGCATGCCGATATCTTTTTATCTGTGCAGCTACTTTGAAGACAACAATATGCAATATATCAACCATTGCTGATTTCCTATTATCTTGTTTTGAAATTCTGTATCGTTTTTACTTTTTTCTCCTGTTAAAATTTTAAAAAATAAATTTGTTCTGATAATGCAAAATGGAATCTATATAATCTCAGTTTATGGCAGATAGAAAAGCACATATATCTACTTCAAGTAGTTATATAAATTAATTCATATGTAAAAGAGTTAACAGTGTACTTAAGTTCATTTTTTGAAAGAGCCTCTTAAAAACCACTCTTTTCTGTGGAATATTTTTCAATCACTATCAAAATATCATGGAGAAAAATGTAAAACAGTTGTTTATGCATTCCATGCAGAAAAACCTTCCTTAGCATTTGCTACTTTTGTGATAGTCTCCTAGGATCACATTTCACTGCAGTCTTAAAAATTTCTCCTATTTAAGCCCATATTTTAAAATGTCCAAAATGCGCAGGTAGAGTATAGGGTTTTATTAAAAAACAAAACAAAACAAAACAAAAACCTCTGTTTACATGACTGGCATTTAAAGTGATTATGAAAAAATTCTTAACAACATGATTTGTAGTATGAGCATCTTGAGTGTCCTGGAAGAGACAATGATAACCCTGGCTGACATAAAAAATAAGATACATTCAGTATTTAATGGCTTTGGAGGTTTTTTCCATGTGAACTGCATGTTTTATAAAAATCCTTTTTAAATCTTCTGCTTGCAAAAGTCAGCTCTGCCATTATTATTCCACATTAGTTCCATTTGCTGATTTGATGACTAAAGGCTCAGTGGCCAGATGCAGATTCTGCTTTCTGATGTTAATCTAACAAACAGAATTGCGGAGATTCCATCACTCGCCAGGCAGAAGCTTGGAGGAGTCATGGAGGATCATTTTGAGTACTGTACCAATCTAAGCAATACAAGGTAATTATATGAATTGACTTGTTAGTTCTGAAAGTGAACATTCACATGACTAAAGAGAAAAAGACTATGATTTTTGTGCACAGATGTGAATTCTTTCATGGTCAAAAGATGTCGTTAAGTATAAAATGCTACTCTATTTCTTCTGAGTCACACCGAGACAGCATACCTTGCTATGAATGAAAAACACAGACACGAGGAACCTCGCAATGCATTATGAATACAGTTGATGACTAATCTTAGTAAAGAATGAGTTACGAGAATAGATGTGCTGCTTCAGAAGTATGGGATTAATTGCATTAACAAAGGATTTTTCATATTGAAAAGTGGGAGTTCAGTATAAAAAGAATTCCTAAAACTAGCATTGATGGCTGGAGAAGGTAAACAAAAGGGTGAGAACGGAGAGAAAAGTAAAGCTATCCTCTGTAGACTGAGCAATTATATTTGCAAAGAGTTGCATTTTCTTGGATATGAGGTAATATTCTGTGTGGATAAGGTATCACCAGTGAATGTTTAGTTTTGAAATACAGAGGAATAAATCCAGATACTTACTTTAATAAGTCCTTTTATTTTAAAATGTAGAGTTTCAATTGTTTTAATTGATTGTTTGAAGAATCACACATAATTAAAATAACTGTACCTGGACTTAATTTTCACACTGCATTATGATTGTGCTTTAAACTAAGTGCAAAAGACATACACTTGGTGATGAGTGCTTTTGTCACACGGCACATACTTTATAAACAAGGGTCAACTGATTGAATACACAACTCACTGGACCATACAGAATGAAAATAAGTCTCCCCACAGATCCCTTTTATACTTTTAAGTGTACTTAATGATGGGTCTAATTAATGCTTTCTTGGCAATGCCTCTCACTGTGAACTTTCATGCTCTCGCCTTAGTGGATCAATTTCGTATGGTTGAATTAGACATGTAGCTATGGAGACACCAATAATTCAGAAGTGGAGACAAAAAAAAAAAGGGAGAGAGAGGGTGCTATGGCAGAGAAGCAGGCACTCAGATCATAATTTCTGTTTCTTATACTTCTAATAAAATATTAGCCTTTAAGGTCATATGTTTTGGTACCTCCAATCTAACATTTTCTTATACACATGGCACTGCACTTTATAGAGGAGCTGTGGTTAGAGGGATTATCTCCGGCACTTTTTGTACAAGCATCCTATGCTCTTTTTCTGTGTTGGTCTCTTTCTCTATGTCTGTCTCTGCCTCTCTGTCTTTCTGTGTTGGTGTCTGTCTCAGTCTCTGTCTCTGAATCTCACTCTCTCTCTCTTTCTTTTCTTTCTTTCTCTCTCTCTCTCTGTCATCAGTTTTTCATTTGGCCAGCAGAAAAATAGAAAGCTAAGGGAAATGGAGTCAGCAGAGTAATTTGAAAAACCTAGACAGTTAGTATGCACAATTGTCTTGTCCTAAAGTTCTTTACATTTTCTTTTATCATGGAAGACATTATTTTTATATGACCAATTTGCAATTTTTTTCCTCCTTCTGGTTTGCTCCTATGGAGGATGGAAGACCCTCTTTCCTACTTTCAACTGGGGGGGGGGGTCATATTATTCACAGCAGCCCAAAATACATAAGCTTAAATTACTAATACATTCTGATAAAGAACTCTTGCTTTCTGATAAAATATACAAATATTTTTGAATGAATAAATGAATAGGTGGATGGATGAATATTTGGTTTTTATAGTCATAACAAATGATATAATTTGTTAAGATTCTATTTTCCCATTTTGGAATGATTTATAACACCAACATTCTATAAAATACTCCTAGACAATGCACAGTATAGTTCCACTCATCTGACGTGCACCTCAGTCCAGGTTAAAGAATAACTGAGAATATTTAATACAAAAGATTCTTATGGATTAGGCAGGAATATGCTGGAACTCTGTGTGTGTGTGTGTGTGTGTGTGTGTGTGTACATGTGCGCTCTCCATATCTGTGACAATGTCTAAGAAAAACAATGTAAAGGAGGAAAGGCTTATTTTGGCTCATGGCTTCAGAGATTTCAGTCCATGGTCAGCTGGCCCTAAGGCAGAAACATCACAGCAGAAAGACATGGCAGAAGTAAACTGCTCACTTCACATGGCACCCAGGAAGCAGAGAGGAGGAGAAGGAACCTGAGAGGAAGAAACTGGAGACAAGATCACACTCGCATGATCCATTCCCTTCAACAAGGTCTCACTGCCTAAGTTTTCATTACCTCCAATAATGTGATCAAATTATTATCTCACCAATGGATTAGAACCCTTTTCATCTAATCACCTTCCAAAATCTTTACCTCTGAACACATGAGATTTTGGGGAGATATTTTTTAAGTAAATCATAATGGTACACACACATGTAGGAACATATACTGACGCATAGACATTTATTTGAACTATAATTTTTTGCAAGTAATAGACTATGCCTATAAAATTTCCCAACATACCAGCTCCTGAGAATGTAAACATTTTAAAGTTTGTACTTCCCCTCTCTGTTGAAACAACTTGCACACTGTGTGTTCCTATACTGAACTCTTTCTAATGACTTGGGGATTTCTATCCCTTGATAATTCATAGTACACTGAGTTTAAAATTCATTTTCTGCATTCACCCCTTTTCTGCTAGTAGCACGTATGTTCCAGAACATTTGTGGAACATTATTGCAGTGAAAGCAGAGGGAAGCTCTGTGGTTCTCAGTCACTGTCATTTCTCTATTGTTGTATTTATTGATTCATCTGACAATTACCTTCATTCTGTGGCCACATAATTTTTACTGAAGCTTATTAAATATCTCATTATTACTCTTTCCCACCGGTCTCAACCCCAATAACTTCTCTCTTTCATATGCTTCCTCACCTCCCCATTCCTTGTCACCCCATGAATTCTTTAGCTTAGAGGGAAAAATGTAATTAGATCCTCATAAATCCTCTTCTTGAAACCTAGATCATGAATTTCAATTTGAAAGATAAGGATTCAATGCTCTAAATGTAACATCCTGTTGAGTCATAATCACAACTCCACCTTGTAGGAACCAAGAGATCCTCGAGAAGTTCCACGGTGCAAGACAAAGCGATGGGTGAAGATGGTGTGGGATTCTTCGATTAATACTTAGGAACATATTCACACAGTTTACCCAATAAACCTCACTCAGTTTTCAGCCTATATTCATTAGTTATCAATTTAATTTTTATTTTTGAACATTGACTATTTCATTTCACACCATGTAGAGTCAATACTACACCTGAATGAATACTAAAGAAAACAAACACTCTGCTCCAGTAGAATTCACACTTTAATGGGGGAGACAGGTTATGAATCGTTGAAGAAATAGAAAATGATGATTACAAATTGTGAAGACTGAAATGCAGGAAACAGAGTAAAAGGTTCGGGTGTGTGTTGCGGAGCTGCTCAATCATAGTAAATAGATACCTTTGCTGCCTGCTTCCCACGCAAATATCTATCTGATCCTGGCAGCCTTTTGCTCCTTTTCATGGACGACACAAATGGATCTGGACAGATCTCCACTGATACAATCTCCTTCTATCCCTCAAGTTTTGTCTGCTCTGTGAAAACTTCTCAGACTATCCCATTTATGCAGTTCTCTGCTCTTTGAAATAAAACAATATATAAGCTTTTTCTGTATATCTGTTTAATATTGAAGGAAATATCTCTTCATAATTTCTCTAGTTAATATGCAGTTCAAATCATCATCATCTTGTACAGTCCTTTTATCAGATGGGAATTCATTCATGGATATTTATTACAGAATTATTTATCTGCGTTAATATGATATTTTTCTTATTTTCCTCCAGATCACTACACTCATTTCCAAATGTATAGTATTTCAGCTGTGACTGAGAAATATGCTTCTGTAGCACAATGTTAGGTTGTCAGGTACAAAACATGAGGCAAAAATTGTACTTACTAATTTATATAACACATCTCGTTTTATGCATATGATAATCTTCTGAGATTGGTAGAAAAAGTAGATTGGTAGAAAGGTCATTTTTTGACTCTGGGTTACAGTGGAATGATTTTAGAGAACAGCACTAACTCTAGAATGGACACTTTCTGAGGCCTTATTTAGCTTCTGCGAAAAAGTCCATATTGATTTGATGAAAATTTACTTTGCCAATCAGCTACATGTGGTAACTACTGATGTCAAGAAAAAACATGATCCTAACATGTCCAACTGCCATATTTTAATATCCATCAAATATTCTAAATGCAAAAGAAAAAAATTAACATTTTTAAAGACTTGAAACCATCATTTCTATTTTGTCATTAAATTACTTAAATTTTAATGAAGGCCTTCTAGTAGAATTAAATTTCATTTTATAGAAGTCTTTCTCTAAAACCTAAAAAGCAAAAATTTGAAAGCATCAGATTTTCAGTCATAAAAATGATTTGCTGAATTATATGGAAATTATTACACTTATAAATCCTACTTTGTGATCAGTCAGCCATGTGCTGCCCTTTAAAAGAAACCCAAACTGCTGACAGATGTCTGCGAGCTATCAGGCAATAAGATTTTTATCAAATTATGCCCTTTTGTTTTTGGCTCTGAAACTAGTTACAGATTCACCCTTAAGTAATGCACGGTTATAGTCAACCAAGAACCGGCCTTCACATGTACCACAGCTGTCCAAGCGAAGCTCGTAGGGTGAATAAGAAGTATTTATCTTTTTGCTGTACTGTAATGAAACTTAAATGAGTGCAAACATTAATCTCTAAGGGGATAGCCCATCTAAACCAATTACCTTAAAAGTAAACAAGTTAAAATTAGCCATGGTAGAGAGGCTGTGATGGGGGTAAATGGCTGATAAATTATCAATAAAATCTGAAAATGTTACAACTAACTTCACGTTTACATGACATAATAACCCTTGTTTTACTGCAACATCATCGTTATGATACAATTTTATTTTAATGGTATACTAAGAATTAAATGCATTTCATCCTATAAATATAAGGAACAGAGTGATGTTTTCTGTGTGTCAGTGAAGAGCAAAATACCAGCAAATACCAACAAATTTATTTCAGGTGTCATGTATTTGGCCAACTATCTCTGATACGTCATCTCTTTCTTTCTGGTCCTTGATGAGATAAACAAAGAAATGAAAAGGAAGCACTTAAAATTTTGTATTGGAAATAGATGTATAATAAATACCACACTTAGAATAGTATGAACGTAAATTACACTGGGTAAGTAACCGCCCAATGTTTTAGGAGACGTGCCTGCTATCCTTAGAGCCTCAGATGAGACGCTCTATTCATCGCGGCTTCGGTGAAGCCTCCAGTCTTCGCAGCCTTCTATTTGGAAATGCAAAGACAAAATGTTCATCCGAGTGAAAAGCGGTGAGCATTTAAAACTGCCAGGACAAGCCTGAGTTACAAGGATGAAGAGAATACAAAGAGGTAAGACAGGTTTCTGAGCTAAAATGAGAGGAGAAGGATGGAGAGGACCTAGAGCTTACAGCCTTTTCCTGCCCCCTTTCCAGCAGTGGGTGCCACATACCATGTGCCAGCCCGTGAGGCACAGCAGTTCCCTTATCTATGGGATGTTTCTCCAGGACCCCACTGGATCTAGAAACCCAGGGATAATACCAACATGTACACTATATTTTTCTATACACACACACCTATCATAAAGATCATGAAGTAGGCACAGTAACTGACCAGCAACAATCACTAATAATAAAATAGGATAATCATAATACACTGTAATGAAAGTTATACAAATGTGGTCTTCCTCTGTCTTACTGTCTCAGCGATATGGCATTGCACTGTCCCCTCCCTGTCCTTCTCATGACACAGGAGATGATCACAAATGGAAGCACTGAACAGCTCCTCTCTGGAATATGTGAATCACAGGTATCACTTCCCTTGTACTTTGGGGCGGTTATTAGATAAAATGAGGGTGATCTGAACACAAGCACTAGGATGCCAGCACTGTCATCTGATAACCAAGGCAGCTCCCAGTGAACAAACAGGTGTGTAGCTCATGCAACTGGGAAGTGCTGGACAAAGGGATGATTTCTTATGTGAGAAAAAGTGAAATGGCAAAACTATCTGTGCTCACTCCTCAGAATAATGCTAGGAAGTGTTTATTTTTGGATTTTAAATCTAGTGTTTTTGGACCACAGATGACAAGGAGTAATGAAATAGATGGAAAGGGAAGACTAGCTATAAGCAGAAGTCTGCAGGGCTTTTCTGGGAGAAATTTTGCTTTTCTTCATGAAGGGAAAATGCTTTTTCCTGACTTGAGCAAGTATAAAAGTGCAGCAGCCACTTTGCATCCGAGAGAGAGACAGAGAGAGAGAGAGAGAGAGAGAGAGAGAGAGAGAGAGAGAGAGAGAGAGATATGTGTGTGCCCCAACATTCTTTAGGCTCTAACCAACATGAGGGATGACCTGGTTTCGAGAACCTGCTATGCAAGAAAAATAATCCCTAACGGTTTACATTT
This sequence comes from Dasyprocta punctata, assembly GCA_004363535.1. NCBI lineage: Eukaryota > Metazoa > Chordata > Mammalia > Rodentia > Dasyproctidae > Dasyprocta > Dasyprocta punctata. The sequence continues at coordinate 61,290 of RJWM01007058.1, read as the reverse complement.
CTTTTCACCAGATAGTAAGTATACTATATGTCCCTAAGTGAATTCCTATCAACTAATGGGGTATAATAGTTTCAAGAAGCAAATTTAGACTACATATAGAGACAGAAGTGGATCTGCTTGGGGTTAAGACTGGGCTCAGATAACTACAAATATAAAATATGTAGGAGAGAGTTAGGTTTTTAAAGTGAAAGAAGGAGGCACCCATTCAAACAGGGATGGGACTTTTAGAAATACAGAGGAAGACTGTTAGAAAAAGAATACTAAAACTGGGGATTATTACTAACCTTCTATACCCAAAGGTTAGAGTTATTCTTTCAGCAAATATTTGAGCATTTACTACATGTCAGGCACTGTATTACTGTTGTTTCTTCTAGAATTCCTTATACTTGAGGATATAAGAAATGCATAATTGATGGTAACAATAATAAAATGTGTTTAGTTTTAAACTATATGTTGTATTCATTTTTTAAAAAATTTTGTGAAGAAGTCTGGAAAGGAAATAGGCAATAGGGATCTGATATTTATGTACAGTGAAGTGGCACAATCCTGGCACTGTAAGGCAATTCAGCTCTTTCGCATTGCTGAGATACAGAGTGAGTGTAGAACTCCTGCAATCTGCTGGAACACTTCATTCAGCCTTGATCCTGGTATCACATTACTACTCATAGATATTATAAATCACTACCCTTACAGCACACACACTATTCAGCAGCTGTACAAGGATTGAAAGTAAGAAAAAACTACCTTTTTGACTCAAAGGTTAGTCGTCCTTTTCTTCCCTATTGTAAAATACATATAGAATACTACATATAGAATATTATATCATTTTGTATATAATGAACACATTTATTATTATTTTCTAGCACTTACATTGGACAGGAAAAAGAACTGCAGGAATCGCTTATTATACTTTAATTTTGGTTACACGATACATATATCAGCATATCTGTTCAGTAGTCTACTTGCTCATTATTCCCATCTATTTTAGATTATACACGCTGAAAAGACATAGACTGCTTTTGTGTGAGTCCAATGTACTACTAAAGGCACTGGTATACTGACTTTTAAACTGACAATGCTAAAAATATACATAAATTTAAAAAATTAAACAAATTAGCTATAGTCTCAAAAATAAGAATGATAAGATGAATAAACTACTGATATCTTCAGAGTTTATCTAGTGTAAAACATACCTAGAACATTTGGGGTTTTTTTTTTCTTTTTTGTTATAGTTTCTTTCATCTCTAGCAAAATACAGAGAAGGGAAATAGATAAACTGTCATTTCACTTTACTCCATGATCAATCTAATAGAAAATATATAGAAGATTAAAGGCCATGGAGCTTCCTAGATAACAAAGTTCTAAATCATTGTTGCATTTCCTGTTCTTAATGGGTCTGTGGATTTGGGGGCATGTGTGTGTTTGTGTCAGTGGTGGGTGGAATGTGATAGGATGAAGTTGTGATGTTTAGGGACCATATAAAAATGTATCTCAAGTCACTGTGATGCAGGGGACATGGCCATTGGAGAGGCTTCCAACTACAACTAGGTCAGAACCATCTTTTTTAGACACTTCCTATTATTTACATTTTAATGCAAAAATTACAACCTCTGCTTGATTCCTGCATATTTCCCTGGACCACATTTGACTGGGTTATAATTCTACATCTTATAAAATGACAATGACAGAGAATCACAAGATCTTTTACTTCAGAAAATTTAAAGAAGGGCAGTAAAATTGAAGGAAGAAGAAGACTTTTTTTTTAAAAAAAAGGCATGTTGCACTGGAGAGGGATTCTTGCAATGCTTGTGACCCTTGTGGACAATGCCCGTGACGGGTGTAGCTTTTCCATCCTCCCCCATTATGTTCTTCACATTGATATGGTAGGACTGGTGTGCAGCCAACTCAGGAAAGAAGAAAAGACACTGCTCAGTGAAGCAGGAAGCTGTATCTGAAGTCCCCCTGTGATGCCCAAACCAAGAAAAAGCACATCATAATTTCCAGTAGGGATCTCTATTCTGTGTCAGAATCTCAGCCAAGAATCATGACCTCCTTTCTTTGTGCTCAGCATATCATCTTCGGTTGATGTATTTGTTACTTAGCACTGTAGATGAAAATGTGTTATGCATAAACAAACTTAAAATGTAAACATTTCTCCTTTTAGAAATTTTTGTTTCATCTGTTCACATTTATCTCTTTTCTTCCCTCTCAGATGCTCTCTGTTAACCTTTGACTGTTGCTAATTTACTATTTTATAAATAATATCTGTCATCTTGTTATACAAATTGTTATAAATTTAGCTGGAAAATAGAAATTAATGCTAAGTAAATGATATTACCAAGAAATGTGCTTTAGCTTCATATATATATATGAGTTTTCTGTAGCATATATATACCTGGTAACAGACCAGTTAGGGAATCCAAAGCATGAGAGAGTACACAACTTCATAATGCAATCTATTTAAAGTATAAAATGACCTCAGTAAGTTTGGTGTGGGTTTAAACTAGGAAAAGGTCAAAGGTCATGTTGTATCTAGCCTAATACTAGTCCTAATATTAGAACTTCCACATTCATCCTGAGTTGATAGTCTGCAATTTTTTCTAGGTGTAAGAAAATTCTAATTCTGGAACCACCATCAGAGTGCACATTGGAAAGACACCATTCACAAGGTGCACTCAGTCATAATAGTAGGTAGCTAGTTAGTTCACATCAAGCATCCATTCTTTGCCTCACTTTGGTGATTTATTCTCTATTATTACTGTGTATGTTGGTGGTGTTGTGAATGTTACCTTGCTTTTATTACATTAACAGGCAGTTTAAAAGGAAGATGGATTCTGATGTCTTAGAAAAAGTTGTTGGGAATTAAATTAGATAATGTAATCTATTTATAGCTTATTCAAATTTATCTTGGGAATGCACAAACATGAATATTTTTCAGGCATTATTATAGAACTGTGTACTGAATTCTAGGCAATTTTGATGGTCAACTGTGTTTTTATACTGAGAAACTACAATAATTACTTAGATTACTGTATATAGACCACTGTAGCATCACGTGCATAGAGGGAGTTAGAACAAAAATTTCCAGTTAGCTTTAGGAAAAAAAAAATTCATGAAATACACAGAAATATCAAGTCCACTTCATCCTTCATTCAGTGTGTATAAAACATTCAAACTTGAGCACAGGCCACTGGGCAAGTTGCCAGCTTCCTTCCAAATCATTCCTCAAGGGCAGGAAATGCAGTAACCGTAGTTTCTGGTGGTTCTAAAATATGTGTCTTCATCCTCAGTAATACATATGTGTGGCATGAAATAGGGGAGAAAGGTGAAGGATGCAGCCTATTTACTCACATAATTTTGCATACACACATGCCATTATTCTAGGGAGATTCAGTTAACATTGGTAGTCTTTCTCCGTATAAGTGCTAACCTGGAGTGGCCCAGTAGTAACTGAACTATTCTAACAACAGTTACATGTTTTTATGAAAAAATAGTATTAAATGAAAACTGTCAAACTGTAAGGTAAATTAAACAATATTTTCCCTCTCATTGTGGCCATTATGTTTTCAAATTAAATTTAATTTACATATGCAACTTTTATAAATTGGTTTACTGTTGACAATAAACCTTGAGTCAAAAGTATATGTAAATATTGTTGGTTGTTTTCTGTAAGTTTCCATTCCAGCCAATTTGTAGAGAGAAGAGCTTTGGCATCTTGAGGCAGTTCTTCATAGAAGAGGAATCACTTCTAAGGGGAAAGAAGTGGCTAAAAACAAATGGTACTCTCTAAGTAAAACTGACAGGCATACAGGTATCTGGTTTCTCCTATAAAAAGAAGTAGTTTACCTACTGGGGTTTCAGCATCACAAGACGTAATTATTCCTGACATAATGCCCATTTCATATGCTCACAATATTATGTCTAAACAGAAAAAAAAATAATTGCACCAACTGGTTGCATAAAACTCAATGGAAACAATACAAGTTTTAAAAACATTTCCAGAGAATGGGATGTTTTAGATCCACACCTAGCTGTTCTAAGTTGGTGAAGACAAAATAGTGTTAAAGCAAACTCCTAAGTACCGTATGATTTTGTTTTGTCCTACATATTTAAATTTTGTGTTACAAAATATTTCAAGAAGTGTGTAAGATATTGGAGTTTGGCAATATTTTCAGTGTTCAGGTCCTACATGTGTAGTGTCTTGCTGAACACATGTATCATTTGTTTTAGTAGAAATTTAACGTGATATTCTGGGTCACCTTTGTCTGCAAAATAAATGCCTATGTCAAAAATAAACTTTGTAAGCATTCTACTAATGATGAAAATCATATCTGTGTTTTTAAAAAATGCTATATATAAAGAATACTCCTAGAAGAAGGACCTTCAGAAAAATACCTTTCAGAAGAATGAATTTCCTGAAAATATTTGTTGTTAATATAAATCATCAGAGTATTTTTCCACAAAGTTTAGCTTCAGATACTAGGTACCACATATTAGAAACAATATCATAATAATATTTTACAAGTGTGTGCTATTCAAATCTTAGTTGTATGTGCACACAAGCTCCAATACACGTGTCATACACATATTTCCATGCGTGGCTCATGTGAATTGGCTTCATTCTGTTATAAGCATATGAGCGCAGTACACATTTTGATATCATCTTGAAGTTCATTTCTATTCATTTAACTCTGTTTACTCAAGAAATTTGCTTTTTTTTTTTTTCTTGTTAGCAAGTTCCAGCTTTGGGATAAAATACACATCCAGATGTTCCTTTAGCACAGAGTGCTGAACCAGAGCCATATTATTTTTTGTTCAACCACCTGTGTATTAGCATCTGTTTCCAATTTTATATATGTAGCTTTCATCATTGATTGCTACCACTTGCATTACTTTACAAACTACATAATGTAGCAGCCATAAGACGCATACATCCCAATTTCTTAGATTGGTTTATTATAAAAATATAGCACTCTGTTTGCAAAAATCTGGAATTGCTTGTCTGAAGGAAGATAATTCAGCCCAATGAGAACTGTTTATCCCCAAAATACCCTAATTAAATCTAATTAGATTCTATCACATTTTTGAGTAAGGTTTTTTTTAGTTAATAAAAATAGAGATCTATATTTCCTCTTAGCTTTTTCTTCTGTATATATATAGTCAAATACATATACTTAACACTTCAATATATATACATATATACACATATGTGTATATATATATATATTATATTTCAAATTTGGATATATATATATATATATATAACTGTACCCTACTTTTTTCATTGAAAATTTATCTTCAGCATTTCTCCAAAACTAAGACACATGAAATATTTTTATCTAGTAATGAAACTATAGTTTAATTATTACAAAATTAATTGTCATGTTAATAAGCACTACCAGAAACACTAAATACTCAGCAAACTACAGTAGTAAACAAGTAGTTATAGTATAAATAAGGCAATGTAAATTGAGAAGCAAGTATAATTACATCCATAAGGACTTTTATTTTTTGACAAAAGGCTACCATCTGGCATAATTCTTATACAGATTAGGAAGGGATTTATTTTGCCTGAAGGATGCAATTGGGAGGAAAGTGATGGACTGGTATTTGAAAAAGTACCATTTGAATCAAACAGCAAAGAGTGAATACGGTTTTTCCAGGCAGAAGAGCAAAAGATGCAGAGCAAATGTATTGGTCAGTTTTTCAGGTGCTGAGACAAAATGCCCCAACAACGTTGACAATGCAGATTAACCATCACAGCAAATGTAACATCTTGTTGTCCCAACAATCCTAAGAAATGGTTGGTAGGTCCTACTGGGGATTACTTAGAGTAGAAGGGGGTTGTCATGATCATGTTATGTCTTCTTAAAGACAGTTCATTTTGGGAATTAGATTTTGAAACTATTTTGTAAGTCCTTGGTAAATGATCAATAAATCAAGAGAAAGAGGTTAAGAGATTTTGAACTTAGGTAATGCTTGAATGATGATCCCTTCTACATAAAGTAGGATATATGCTTATATATTTATATTAAGAGAGTGTCATTTAAAACATAATTCTTGAAGTAACCCTAATTAATTTTCTCATGTTTCCATATTTACAAATATTCCTATAGGCAGAATTTATTCCAAGTTATAAAAAAAAGATGATCCATAAATAGGAATGTTTAAAAATTAGCATAAATTTTTAGCACCAGAAATCTGTTAAAAATGTCTAGAAAAAGAATAACTTCAAAGAAATAGTTCCTCTTCTTGTAAGGAACACTTCTGAAAAATACGTAGATACGTATAAACTTATATATACAAAGAATACACACAACTAGACTGTTGAAAGAAAGTGAGCAGACATGGGAAAGTTTTTGAAAAATTTCATCATTATTGTACTTTTGTTATATGAGACACTTGAAGGAAGACTCAGTAAAAGGTTGTCTTATTGAGCACTTAAGGGAAAATTATGTATCAGCTATACATTCTTTGAGACCAGAGGCGAATAAAGGAATCTTTTTGTTAGCTTTCCTTTTTAAAAAAATATCCACAAAACTATAGGGCTATTTCACTTTCTCTGCATATGGATGAAGAAGTCATTTGCTAAAATAATTGCTTGAAAGACAACTTAGTCGCCTACTTGGAAAACTACATCTACAGGGTAGAATGAAGTGATAAGTGGGTCATATTTAGACGTGTTTGGAGGATTTCTTTTTCATTATAAATTTTACCGTTTCCCAAATAGCTATCCTGTAATTTTTAAACCTGGTACTCATCTTTAGGGATAACTATGTGCAGCACCTATAACTCTAGGAATAATATTGATTCTTTTAAAGAACAACTTCATGTCTGTTACAGCATCTTAAATTTATCTGCTTAGATACTGTTCATTTGGATCTATTTCATCCAGTGTTCTTTGGCAGGGAATGGTGGTTATTACTGTATTTGAGTATCTTGTCATTAACAAAAGCCTTTAATAAACCTGTTATAGTTTGAAGATATACTAAAAATATAAGTTTGAAAACTGGGGGATACAAATTTTGCAGTGGGACACAAATAAACATATTCTAATAGCTTCTTGGTAAACTATATATTTATATGAACACTAGTACTTTTATTACAGAATATTCCAAGAAAATCACATTAAATGTTATTATTTCCTTACTCCTCAACGTCCAAACAATCTCCGGTGACAGAAATCACCTACCTTAAATTTTCTATATAAAGAAACTTAGCTCCCAAGGGATTTATAACTTAATACAAAATCATCAAACTGTGGCAAAGAGGAAAAAAAGATGTTCATTGTTGATGATATTGACACTATTCTTCCCACCAATATAAGAAAAATATTTTTACTTTTCAAATTAACAAACTAAAAGTAGTCTTGAATACCTAATGTTTAAAAAGCTTTTTATCATCCCTTCTATCATATTTTAATCTTTTATCTTCCATTAGCCTTTCTCCTGACATTCCCTGTTTTACGTCAGCTTTGGGAGTCTTCCCATTTCCCATTGGATCCTCATGGAGGTGTTCAATCAAGTAGTGCCAATTCCAGTAGCTAGGAAAAAAGAATTCGCCTTGATGATTAGATGTTCTCTTTCAAATCTATTCTTGAATGGAATAATATCTGGGTCCAACACTGTGTGCTTATTAATCCAATTCCTTTCATGTCCAGAACTTGTCTGACTCCAATATTTTCAGATATCTGGCTCCACAGTTTAACCTTCTTTTAGATTTTGCAAACTTTTATCATTTTCTTTTAATATATTCTTTCTTAGCTGAGAGACCAGATCCAGTTTCTATTGATTTCAACCCAAGACTTGTAACTGTATTGTTTCGCAGACACTGTTAGCTCTACAGTGGAGATTCAGTCTTACTTTTTGAGAGCAGAGTTGTCTTCTGAAAGTGGCTATTATGCCAGAGAATGCAACACTCACTCTTCCTTTTATCAAAGTAGGACAAATAATATTAATAATAATACTTGCCACCTGAATAAAGTGGATATTTATTGGGGGCCTTTGGCCCTGCTAAGGAAAAAATATTTCTTTTATATCTGTGCAAAACTAAGGGAGGATCAAGGAGGATATTTTTGTTTTTTTCCCTCCATCACCATATTTACTGGCTAAATGTTGATGACTATAGTGACCTTTGAAGCTACATGTCTAAAATGGAAGAGCTTTATCAGTTTAGGCTCTGAACGATGGTCTTCTTCACAGTGGATTGTTGTAAATGAGAAGTAATATTCATTTCTTAGGCCACTGATTTTTAGATTGATTTGTTCCAGCATTTATTGTTACATTAAAACTTGCAGGTAGCAGTAATTAATCTTTTTATATTAGTTTTTCCCTTAAAATATAATCTGCTGATTTACTCTTCCTAAAGAACTTCAATAATATTGGACACAGTTTTAAAAGTTACAAATCAGCACCCTCAAACTGAATCTTTAAGAATTTATGGAATCATCCAATCCAAGAAACAAACAAACAAACAAAAATTTCATATCATGTAAAGGTAGAGCTAATTTGCTGGTACACTCTGTTGGAGTAAGGAAACAAATTTCACCTTTAAAATGCAACCAAATTGCCAAAAATATACTAAAATTAAGACTTCAAAATTTTTAACGAGAATGTTTTGAGACTATCCAAAAAGCTCTTGAAAAAGTAAGGATAATAACTAGGACGGTCTTCAGATACATTTGTGTGTAGCTTTCAATCAACAAATATTTCTGGGAATTCTAGCACCTGTACAAGGAGAATATAGATAACACATAAAAGTACAGCAAAAGGACAAAACATGTTTTGTAAATTAGAGAAAAAATACTGAAAAAGGAGAGTTAAATCCTCATGAACAATCTATTTCTACACAAAGAAGTAAAAGCTGGTCTTTGCCATCATAATTAAAGTGCAGTGTAAGTGTAGAGGTTGGCTCAAGTAAAAGGGGTCACACAGGCAGATTCAAATTTCTTACTTTGTCTCAGCCCTAATGGTTGTAATGACCTTGAAAAATTTTCATTGACTCTAGTTTCCATGACTAAGGAGTCATAAAATATTGGGATCCTATGGGACAGTCTTGATTATAAAGGCAGAAAAGTGATGTTCTGATCTAGACATCTTTCAAGACATACTACACACATGCCTATTTCTCTAACCCATTGCTTGTTCAGGGACTTTGACTAGGTTATTGGGACTGGATTTAAGAGTTCTAGGGATACAAGGAGTGGGAATTTATACTTTGTTACACCCAAAAGAAAAGAGTTAAAATTGTGCCATAGCTATTTCCTAGCAAACTGTTAAGAGTTGGTGCAGGTAAATTACTTCAAGTGCACGGACAATAAAACTAAACACAACATGTAATCATGTTTGCTGTTTCAAATCACAGAATATAATATAATCATGGGCTTACAGCATCTCACTTCTATTTTACGCACCCAACTGACCTGAAATTGATCAATAATTATGATACTCTTAAGAGAGACAGCCTGAATAGCATAAATAAAAGGCTTATATGATGATAACCTTGTTTCCTAAATTATAGGTTTGTATTACCTTCTCTGAAAGCAATATTCCTGAAGGAAGGAAAGGAAACAATTTTCCTTTCTATGCATGCATAACAGAGTAAGAAACACAAAGACAACAGAAACTGGCAAAGTTATTGAAGTTCATGGCAAGCTTTTGGAAATGAAGGATGTGATGACCTTCAAAAGGTTGGAGTATCTATCTGATAGTCTGCAGTAGCAAGCTAATCAGCAGATGAGGCTCTTGTATTTAAGCCAGACACTACACAGAACAGCTGCATTGAAAAAAAAGCTAATATATAACTGTATATGTATATTCTTATCTCCCACAGAAGGCATTTTTAATGATACAAGATACTTGAATTAAATTTTTTGCTAGGTGAGCTTTTCTGAAATAATGACAACATAATGTATAGAGAGTCAAGTGGTATAAAATTATAATGTTTATATGGTTTCATCTGAATTCTAGCAATCTATAGCATTTTGAAGTCAAAGATAGACATCTTTGATAAACCTACACAGGAGAAACGTCATTGGCCAGATGTGTCCTGCTGGGTTGGGTAGGAATGCTTGCAGAGAGTTTACTCATATTTTTTAGTATATTACTGGCAGAAATCAGGCCATTTTTTACCGTTTATTCCCAGGATAATTGAATTGTTCATTAACAAGTTGGCTAGCTTAGCATAAATATAATCCAGCCTTTAACTGCTTTAATGATATTTTCCAGGCAAATGATATCAAATTAAGCTTTGTAGGTTCAAACAAACATAACAAGTCAATGTGAAAAGATTCCCAGTGATCTTAGAGCACTTTCTGATGGTCATGTATATCCTTAAGAAGAGAATATTTAATACTATACTATCTGCTAGACAAAAGCAGCTTCTATTCAATAGCTGTCTATCTTGTTACACTCAGGGGAAGGCAGTATTGCTTTATAAAACAAGAAGAGAATATCAATGGGCCTAATCGCTTTAAAGTGCTTAGGACTCAAAGCAATTGCCTGCAGTTGTAGAGTCCCCACCCTCATTATTTCTGCAAAAGAAAAATGACCAAAATGCAAAATACTGCCTCACTTTTGGGACCAAAAAATATGCTCCAAAGAAAGTTAAAATAAACATTCATTGACTCACTTCTTACCTTAACACTTTGAATTTTAATTTGCTTTCTTAGAGTAAGAGTCAAATTATAAAAATGTTTTTCTTAAAATAAACGAGGAGTTAAACTGGCACAGTATAAAACTGCATTGGTTAGCACCACATAAATACATTAATTTACATTTAAATACTATTATATTCCAAGGAAAAAGGATTTCTCAGTATAATTATAAATATGCAAGGATGATCAAATCATGAATTACATGATAGACATAAGTTCTTCACTGGGTATCTCCTCCCACACAGAAATTTATTTAATGTTGTAACCTACAAAATAAAGTTTGGTGTTTATGAAAACCGCTAACATAAGTAATTAGAGCATGTGTAAAATTATAATGATTTACCTTTGAAAGTAAAACAAAATGCTAAAGTCAATGCGCTATTGCAGTGTTGCACAGATAAAATCCTGCTGATGAAGGAGCTGCCTTTGAGATAAGAACGGTTTCTCAGTTTGCTTTGTCATGGTGCATAATGTCCTGTAATTGTACTTTTCCACCAGTAACACCACGTCCTTTAAAGGGTGGCTGGAAATGAGAAGCCTGGAACCTACCTGGGACAGGCTCACTCCACTTTGCCGTCAGACACTTCACCCAGCACACCTTATGTCCTTTATGCATTCTACTCTAACCACATGGACCTCGTCAACCTTATTTTACCGCAGGGTCTGTCCTCTTGGAGCTCTCTGTCTGGGATGATCTTTGCTAACATGTGGGCTTGACTTGATTCTTCACCTCATGCAGCTTTTCTTTCTCAGAAGCCTTTCCTGAACAACATTCCTAAAATATCAACACCCCACCCTTTCGCTGTGCAAACTCAGTTTTATTTTTGTGTGCGTGCACATTCATGATTGGAAAAAGACAGAACGAGACAGAAAGATGGAGAAAGATAAGGTCAAAGAAAGTTTATTTCTAGCTTCTCCCATTAAAATATAAAAGGTGAAACCAGAGACTTTTCTCTCCTTTACTATGTTTATATAGATGTTCTCATTAATACTCACAGAAACTATAACAGGTACTATTTTGTTATCATCACTTTCCAGAGGAGGAAATTTAGGCATAGAAAGATTAAGATACTTGCCCAAGGTTAGAGAACTAATTAGTGGTAGACCCTGGATTCAAAACCAGTTGATGTCACTGAAGGCTGTTGTTCCTAACTGGTCTGCCTGCTCTGTACATGATTAAAGTGAAAAGACAATTATATATGTAATAAAAATTAAATAACCGTGTCACAGGCATATTGTATGGTAATTTTTTAAATAAATGTATAAATTTTATACTCTATATGGTACCATATGATTTATTTTTCTTTTAATTATTTTGCATTTTTTTCAAAAACATCTGTATTAATCATTTAGAATAAAAAATATGCATTTCTATAAACTCCTATAGCAATATAAAAGAAATCTGAATGTTATTTAATGATATCAGTACAGTATCCCTTTCTTTTTGTCTCCAGTTTGGAATGATTTGAGGAATAGGCACAAACCATAAAGGGACAGAGGTCAAAATATCAGTTATAATGTGGTCTGACTGGGTTAAAAACACAATATAAATTTGTAGCCTCATGGGTGTCTAATACATAGCTCAGTGAACTAAACCTGTGCACCCAATTATTGGCAGAGTGGCAATAACTCAAGCTTCCTGGGGCCATCTGGCGGCAGCAATGAATGGAGGAACCTGTGTGACCAGGGGTCAGTCTCTCTCAGAGCGGTTTCAGCAGCAGGAGCCATTCCGGGGGAACTGCTTGGCCCTCCTTGAATTCCTCGGTCATGGAGACATCCTTTGCATGTAGAGGGGGAAGAAAGATGGACAGAAACGGAGTTGAAAGAGGCTAGGACTCTGCTACGTCAACTTTTTAGCCTTGAGACAGTGGAGTGGAAAGGTCCTTCTTTGTAGAAATAAATAAAGGCTCGAGGGAATAAGCATTAATCTCCACTAGGTATAAATGCCAACTTCCACTTGGCTACAGACGAATTATCTTTTTATATCCTTCTCTTTTCTATCCAGGATATTTTCAGAGGAGATGTGTAGGAATAGTCAGTGTGTATAGAGGAAATCATTCTACAATAGAGTCAATTACAATAAGAAGTTCAAAACATACCAGCTCTCCATGACTTCATTACTTTTATGTTTTGACTCTGTTTCACATACAGGACCATTGCTTCAGGATTTTTTTTTTCATATTAAAAAATTATTGTCTATTTACTTTAGAAAATTTGGACATAAAGGAAATCATCTCATGAAGGAAGCCTGCACTTACACCGCTGGGTGTTATGCAGGGGTTTTGTGTGTAGCTGTGTTACAGAGGGGTAAAAAGAGAAGCATAATTAAGTAAATAAATATATAAATTAGAAGCTCTCTTCATTACAAAGTCTCTTTAAAACATGCTGTTTGTCTCCTGCCAGTGGAGAAAGAGCAGCACACCTGTCATCCCATTTGCCCATATAGATTCTCATTGCACAGTGATGTTCTGTACTCTGACACCGTGTCTATCTCCACTATGTGGCTTCCCATTATCCTGGGTAGATATGTTTCCGAAGACCCCTAGTGAATGCCTAAAACCACAGACAGTGGTGAGCCTTATACTGTATATGGTGTGTTTTTACCTATACGTATATGCCTGTGACAAAGTTTAATTTACAAATTAGACACATAATAGATTTACAACAGTAAACGATAAGAGAAGAGAATAATGGTGGCGATGTACAATAGAAGTTATGTGAGCACGGTCTCTTTTTTTCTCAACTGCCATAGGGAAGGCAGCCTCCACAGGGAAGACTGGCAGTGCAGTGCAGGTGGGATAGGGTGGCATGAGGTTTCCTTGTGCTACTGAGAACAGTAACCACACTGAAAACTTATCGTCTATTTCTTTAACTTTCCATGAACATTTCTGGCCTATAGTTGATCTGGGGCAACTGAAACAGTGAAATGAGAAACAGCAGCAGATAAGTTGGGAATTTCTGAATGTATTCTAAAAATCTCTCTTCGTATTTCATTGTATACACATTTGTGATATTTTAATGGTTACGTGGCATTCACTGTATGAATTTGAGATGCTACATTTGCACAAATCTCATGTTTAGACATTCATTTTCAGATTATCTTCACTGACCATCTTTTCAAGATTGGTATTGAAAGACATTCTTTTGAATTAACTTTTAACATTATTTTGTAATTAATATGAATACTGTTCTCTTTATTTTATCATTAAATACCTAAATGAAATTCTTAGCAATATTGTCACATGAAGAAACTAATTGTAGCAAATACGCCTTTGTTAACACATGTTCTACCATCTTTACTGAAAATAGAGCAATATTTAAATCTGGGTTAAATGACATATGATGAATTTATTAAACACTACTCTTAACATAATGTGCATCACATTAGAGTCAATTGGTTTTCTCAAACTTCAAGCCTTTCTTATGACTAGAAATGTTTAATTGGGACTAGAAACCATTAGGGCAGCAGAGATACAGAAAAGTTACAGGATGATTTGAGCACTAGTAGAGGAAGAATAAAGAAATATATGATGTAGTTGAACTACCTTGTGGCAAAAAAGGCTGCAATACAGAAAAAAGTTTTATTCTGATACCACATCTCACTACATAGTTCAGGGCACCTTTGAACTCACTATAGAGTTTAGGATGGCTTTACACTCATGATCCTCCTAATTCAGCCTTCCACATACTAGAGTTACAAGTGTGTGCTCCCATGCCCAGCCAAAATATTTTTAAAGAGAAGTCATTTTTGGTAACAAAATACCCACAAGAGTATGAAAAAATATGCTGGTGGAACGAGTGATATTAAAATTTATAGAGTTTTACAGACATGGTGCATTATTAGTAAGAGGTCACCCATGTTGGAATTAAATTTCTACTATTTCCCATTGCTTGAAATTTCAGAATGCTTAAGCTCCACACTTTCTCTATATAAGCTTACACAGATGCAAATATATGAACACAGAGATCCATGAACTAATTTAAGTATTAAATATCTTTGTCAAATTAATAAAATAAAAGCTGAGTGCCTCTGATTGCAGGAAACATCAAAATCTCTAGGTATAGGTACCCACAATGATACTGAAAGAGAAACTGTTGCCTGATGTGGTAGCTCATTCCTGTAATCCCAGTGCTCAGGAGGCTGATGCACGAGTATCACCATAAATTTGAGGCCAACCTGGGCCACATAAATGAGTTCAAGGTCAATCTGCACTACATAATGAAACCCTGTCTCAAAAAAGAAAAAAAAAAGGAAAGAAAAATTGTCTCTTGCTGGGGGGTTGAAGCACCAAACCCTTATACTTTCTCCTTTGTCAACAAATCTAGTAAGGCTGACATATAGTAATATGTCAGTTTTTGGAAAAGGAAAGAGTTGCAAAGGAAACTGTAATGTATTTCACTGTCCTTTATCACAGTGTTGTCAATTGTTGTGTCAGCAGTGTCTGGCGCATTCAGATTTCCACATTTCATGTAGTCGAGTCTGCAATTTTAGTCCTTCCATGTCTTTAGATGATTTTCTGCAGTTTATCCATATTGAATAGCAAACTAATTTATTGATTGTTCTTTGTCTCGATCAAATACATTGACTCTCTTTTAGGTTGCACAGGTTATTCTCTTTCCACAACGTTTTGATTTTCCCAAACCATACCCAACATATATGCATATTTAAAAATTAAGATAATTTGCTAATAATTTTTGAGAATATCAGAATTTGTGCCACAGCCCGTAGGTTACCCAGGAGCTGGCACTTACCTAACACTTTGACTCACCCCTCACACTCTTTCATATACGATTTTATACATCAAAATCATAATTCAGGCACGGACATCATTGTGCTGATCCATACTCTCCAGTCATTCAGGTCTCTGCTAGCTCACATATATCACCTAATGGAGAAGCCATCTCTGAACATTCTCTCTAAAGAAACACTATTTCATCACTCTGTTTCCAACAATTTCTTAATTTTTTTATAGGACATTGCACCAGTTGTCATGTATGTTGGTATTGATTTTCTTAGTTATTTATCATCTACTTCCCATTCTCTGAGCCTTCTTTCCCAAGTTGAATGCAAATTCTTGTAAGTGTAGAGATTTGTGTGTGTGTGTGTGTGTGTGTGTGTGTGTACTGCTTTATCCTCAGTGTATAAATAGAGCACAAAAATATTTCTTTTGAAAAATCAAGATCATCAGAGAAAAAAAGACAAGGGGCAGAAAATCACATTTTAATGTTGTGATGATTAATTTTGCATTCATTTGGTTCAGCCATTATACCTAGGGTACCCATTATTTGATCAAACACCAGTTTAGATGTGCAGTGGAAGTATGGTTTAGACATGATGAGCATTTAATTAGTAGACACTGAGTAAAGCAGATTACCCTCTCATATGTGGATGGACTTTATCCAATCAGCTGAAAGCTTTAGAAGGGAAAGACTAAGTTTCTTCAAGAAAGAAGAAATTCTGCCTCCATACTGCCTTCCAACTCAGGAGTCAGAATATTCTGTTTCTGTATCTCTGTCATGCTGGCCTTGCAAAATTCCAGTCCGAAAGCCTTCACACTCATGCAAGTCAACTCCTTAAATAAAATCTTTCTCTCTCTCCCTCTCTCCTCCCTCCCTCCCTCCCTCTCTTTCTCCCATTCTCTCTCTCTCTCTCTCTCTCCCCCCCCCAAACACCACACAGTGGCCCTGGGGGTAGAGAAGTGTTTTGAAATTCAGATCTTTTATTAGATTTTGGAATATCTGTATATATATAATGACATATCTTGGGGATTAGGACCCAGGTCTAAACATATAATTCATTTATGTTTTCTATGTACCTTACCCATTTCCTAAAAGTAATTTTATACCATGATTTTTCTAATTTTAAGCGTGAAACTATATTTTATCTTGTGAAATTTTCTACTTATATGGGCAAGATGGCACTCAAAATTTTTCAGATTTTGAAGCATTCTGATTTTACCAGTTTGAAGTCTAGATTTTAGAATTAGTGATTCACACGTGTATTCTCTTCCTGATTCTATTTATATAAAGCACACAATATCTTACCATTCTGTTTTTATGGAGAATAATGAGTAAATACATTTTTCTATGAAAGCATATTGAATAGCATGTACTCTTATAAGTAAACAATGTAGTCTTATAAGTAAATTAAATTCACTACATAAAAAATAATTTCAAATTGTGAATGAGAAAAACAAAAAATAAAAGCAAAGGTACAGAAAAATTACTCAGACTATATCACACACACACACATACACACACACACACACACACACACACACACAAAACCAATACAACTTTTAATGTGAGACCAAATAAAATTTAAGGCTAAAATCATCATGAAGATGCTATAGTTGATAAAGAAGATAAAAGGAGTACAAATATGTATGTATGCAAAAGGAAAAGCTCAAAATATATACAGTAAAAGATTACAGAATTATAGGATGAATTAGAGAATGCTTGTGCTTGAGGATTTTAATATAGGTATGTCAGAAATTAAGATTTCAATAGTCAAAACAAGAAATTCTATAAATTGCTTGAGCAGTTAATAAGTTAATATAAAAGTTCCATAACATTTTTAAACCAATGTTGGATGTGCACATATGCATTCATTTTTATTAAGCAAGGAACTGTGAGAGATTTTTCTGTGTTACAGAACAACTTACTGCAAACCATATCTTTTGATGTAACTCAATATAATTTGAAATTGTATTTTATTTTATTTTATTTTGTTTTAGTTCATTTTATTTGAGACAGGATCTTACTGTGTAGTTTAGGCTGCCCTTGAACTCACTGTGTAGCCCAGGTTCACCTCAAACTTGTAATCATCCTCCTGCCTCAGCCTCCCGAGTGCTGGGATAACAGGAGTGTGCCACCTTGCCTGGCTAGAATTTGAAATCTTAAAAAGAGCAATTTTAAACATTCCGTAAAACAGAAAACCCAATAGATAACCCATCACAAAGAAGAACAGAGAATGATTTCACATTTAGCTATTAAGTAGTACTAGAATACCACAGTAGAAAAAAAATTACACCAGATCAGAAACAAATGATTCTCCCAATGCATTAGAAGAATAAATTCAAAAATCTTCTGTTTACCTACATGAAATCTTTAGACATTGTACAATTAAAACAATATATGGTAAGATATTGTGTATTTTATATAAATAGAATCAAAAAGAGAATACAAGTGAGAATTACTAATTATAAAATCCAAAATTCAAAATGGTAAATTCAAAATTCTTTAAAATATGAACATTTTTGAGTGCTAATTTGACCTCAGAAGTAGAAAATTTTACA
Source organism: Dasyprocta punctata (assembly GCA_004363535.1). Lineage (NCBI taxonomy): Eukaryota > Metazoa > Chordata > Mammalia > Rodentia > Dasyproctidae > Dasyprocta > Dasyprocta punctata. The sequence continues at coordinate 43,338 of RJWM01007058.1, read as the reverse complement.
GGATGAAATGTAGTTTCACGCATAAAATTATAACAATCATTGTATAAAATTACTTTCAGACTATGGGTAAGGTACATATAAAACATAAATGAATTATGTGTTTAGATTTGGGTCCTAATCCCCAAGATATATTTTGGAGAAACTGTCTTTCTCTTCAATTCAATAAGAGACACCATAGAAGAAATCAATAAATAGGCAGTCATTTGGAAGAAATCTACAATACATACAACAAACTCTAGATTAATACATAGGTGGTTATTGTAAAATCAGTAAGTCCCAAGAGACTGGAAATCCAAAAGCCAAGCTACACAAAGGAAATTCCCCAAAAGAGGAATCTTGAAAGCCAGGCACGTATTTAAAAGGAATGTCCAACGTCACTAGTAGTAAGAAAAATGTAAGCACACCATATTCACTATACTGCCAAAATTAGAAACTCAAATGCTACCTGCTTTAGTCTGCTCAGTCAAAATACTATATAGACTTGCATTGCTTAAATAACAGAAACTTAATATAACTTATTTAGTCCCAGAGTCTTGGGGTCCTTTATAAAGCCACCAATTTGATTAGATTAGAACACTAATCTTATGACCTCACTAACCCCTTAACTACTTTCCTAGTATAGTGACATCAGGGGTTATGGTTTATACACATAAAATTTGATGGGGAGGGATTCGTTTATAGCACTACCAAACATTGAGAACAAGATTTCCTGGATTATAAAATAGTTCAGAAATCATAACTTTGAAAGGCAGACTGGTAGGTTTTACAAAAATTGAATAACATTCTCCCTGGGCTGGGCATAGCAATTCTACCCCAGATTATATCACAGAAACCCATTACAGATACATTTATGAGGACGGTTCACATAGAATGCCTCTGAATAGCAGGGGTTTAGCAGGAACTTGTGTGAGAATCACTAATGCAATGGATAAAGAAACAGATGAATAAATTGGAGTACTAGTTAGTTGACAGAACTGATAAAATGTATAAGTCATATATTAATACAGGTAAAACCTATAGAATAAAGAAAAAATTTAATGAACCCCTTGGCTAAATACAGCTTTTAGAAACCTTCGGTACATACCTGTGCATGTAAGTTAATTGTACAGGTAATATTCTTTAACAGTTGTACAGGTAATAATCTTTAACAAATACATCAAAGACAGTTAAAAACTTCTACAAAATATGGCAGGCCATGATAGTAGGCATGGAATATGAAAAGAGGAACGTAATGAAATCTGGTGATACTTGTCTATGTGCTGAGAAGTATGATTAACTGAGCTCCTTGTAACTAAGGAAGAAGGAGGAGAACAAGGAGGGTGGAAGAATAAAGAGAAAGGAACTAATGCAGAGATTTATACAAGTAGAAGAACCAGAATTCTTCATTGTCACAACTAAATCAATAATAATAAATGCTCTTTCATGCAATGTGAATATAGGAAAAAAATCAGATATTATGGAAGGCATAGAAAAAGGATACCTGAAGAAAACAGGAATAATCAAAACAAACTGATCACTGAGTCTATAAATTAGGCTCTGGCAATTAGAACAGAAATGGATGATTACAGGTGATCTTGCAAAGAGAGCTCATCCTTGTTTTATATCTCTACATACAGCTGTAGGATATTTTCTTTACAAATACCACTGAGATGACACGTAGCATTTTACAAGTGGAACAGTTTAAGTTATTTTGCAATATTCCCAATAATTACCTGCAAATTCATGTCTACTATTTTGATTTTCTCTGTAAGTAGAATCCTCCCTATCTCTTTATGACTGAATTTCAGAATTTAGTACAGTGTTTGGAATATAGTAGGTTCATATTAAATATTTTTCAACTGAATTTATTTAATTTCCACCATTAGGCAGCAAAAAATTGGGAAGGAATGATAAAATTATTGGATAAAAGGCATAGTCCAGTGTATGTATCTATAATTCCCAGAGGTTTATCAAACTCATTAGTTCAAACTATATATCAAGTGTTGATTTTCAAAACAATAATTTGCCTTTTTAAAAATGTTTTTTTCTGTTAGTGGTAGATAGCACTCATAGTAGGAGATCCTGTATGATGATTTCAAACCATTTTCATTTACACTCCTTTTATATTACAAGTGAGAAAAGATACTTCACAGCTCAATCAGATTGAGCAAATCATATTTGGATGCTGTTTGAAATTCAATTTTAGATAAATATAACTGCAGGTTATCATGAGTGCCAACTGTGCAGGCTCCATCTCCAAGAGAAGTGTGCTATTTGTTCTGGGTTGATTTGCACATCTGTTGAACTGATACTTCCCTTAAAGGATTATCCTGTTAAAAAGTATCAGCTTGGCAGATTAAAGGTGATTATCTATTCAATTTTGTATACACAGACGATTAAAAGGAAGATAAATTCTTGGGCTACTTGACTTTGGGCCATGCAGTGTGTACTGTAAATTCTAACTATTACTTTTTAATCTAATAAAAACTGTATGCTATTAGATTAAAATAATTTCTTCCTCTTAGATTTCCAAACTTCTTGTACCCTTTGGAAAAATTTAAAGATCTGATTATGACTTAGTTCTTTTATAAATTCAGTTTTATTCATTAAGATATTTGTAGATATGTTTTAAGATATTAGCTATATTTCAAAATAACCTATGCTAGCATACACATGTAATTTTCACTATATATGTGACCATACCAGGATAGCTAATTATATGCATTGGAATGTTTTATTTCCTAGAGGATATTAAGATATGGCTAGTTATACAACTAATTTTTCATACTTGCTGCATTTTTTTAAAATTTTGAATATCTGCTAACATTTTTAAAAATTTCCTATTTAAGAGTGTTTAAAAATACTTGACATTACTACACTAATGATTTACATGCATGTAACTACTGTAGATGCCACTAAAATAAATATTTCCTCTATAAAAACCACACTAAATCTTCATTAAATCTGACAGCACTAATTTAGGTTTTGTCATTATTTTGGTATGTGCTAGATTTCAATTGTTTGCATATAGTTCTGTATATAAGCTGTGTAAAAACTTCCAGGGAGATGATTTATTTGTGCAAGAACACATTTCTAGCACGTTTTGATGATCTTTCCCGATAAGGTTACAATTAGACATCTATGTAACACAACCACACAGGAGAACTAAGATACAAGGACAACTATATTTGTTTAAAAAATACTCTGCAAAATTGAAGAATTAACACAAGTGAGATTTTGTATGATTCATGAAATGCAATTGCACCAACTGACTGCACTTTGCACAGTATTGTGATCAGTAAGGATGGTAAGTTATTTTCTGTTCTGAGTCAAAAATTACAGGTAAGATTCTTAATACCTCAAACAGACATTAATTGAATTGCATTCAGTTTCTCGCCCAAATCCTGCTGCTACAGAGACTGCATGTGTTGCTAGATATGCAAGAATAAGTTAATCTTCTGAGTAATATAGCTGCCATTTAATTTGAGGTTCAATTTTTAAATAGTCTTTACTTTTGTTCCACATTCTACTTTTTTGAATCAAGAAAAAGTGGAATATTTTACTTAGATTTTGAATTTTTCATTTCACATTTTGACTACTTTTTAAATAATATTTTTGTGTCAAGATACCAAGTCTTTTGCTTTGCCAAATACACAAGGAAAATACAATAAAAACTATCTAAAAGTTAGGTTGTAAAACCGTACTGATGAAGTCACTTAATCCAAATTTTTCATTTTACAGATGATAGATAAAGCTGACGTCAAGAGAGAATAGATGTCTTGCTCAATTTCATGTTATAAATCAAAGACAAATAATTTTATTCTTTAGAAGTCACCTTGTGCTTGACTTGTACCCTTTTCTGACTCATGAGATGTGAATAACTTCTAGATATTTCTACAAATTCAATCCAGATTGAGACACTTGTAGGTATTTGGGATCTAAAGCTTTGTTTCTATGGCAATGAAGACAATTCCAAGACAGAAGTTTCATGGTTTGTACAGTAACGTCATCATCAGACAATATATATAGCCCTTCAAACATATCTGAAAGAAACAAAACTGAGATATCTGCATAAATTCTATTATATTTTGTAGAAGTCAGAACTTTTATTTATATTAATCAATCAGAAATAGCTCAATTCAAATGCATGTCAGTTGTCAGGATTCATGACCCATTTTTCTTTTTTGTCTTTTTGCCTTTTTTTTTTGGTACCGGGGATTGAACTCATAACCTCATGCTTTCCAGGCAGGCACTTATGCCACTGAGCTAAATCCATGATTGAGATGCCAATCTAGGTACTTAATCACTGACCAATCGAAAGGCACATTAGACCCCTCGGAACAGACTCCTGGCTATAACACCATGACATTCTCTGCTACTCTGAATATTCTCCGTGAATTAATATAGCTTTGGTTAATATGTCTGTAATTAAAATTTTCTCCACAATTATTGCTATGCTATTTCCCCATGTTTGCTGCAGGAAAATTATAGTGTTTCTAGTCCAGGAGTTAATAAGACAAAATCAAAATGAAAAAAACAGTTAATTTTACAAATAAAGCATAAAATTCATCCATTTTTTTTCTTTATAATTCCTAGTTCACTGTAATTAAGTGGACTGCAATACAAGTTTTTACAGAATTGTATGAGCACGCAAATTTATTGATATAAATATGTAATTAAAGCTCTCAAATCTCCTTAAAATAGAAGAGATGAAACCCAACTCAGCAAGAGAAAGTTTAGTTCCTAGAGCACAGCAAGCCTCATTTCAGGAATTATTCACAAATTTGTATATTTGAAGGGCTAACTGATCTGATTTCCTTCAATTCCTCCAGTTCCATTCTCCAGTGAGAGTGGCCCTTAGTCTCTCTGAGAAGAAAATGAACCAGCACATATAAAAGGACCATTTAAATGTTGAATTAAATATTTGGACTATAAAAATAATCGAATTGGGCCATCTGGTCACTTTTTCTCTTTTCTGATTTATCCTTTTCTTGTGGCTTTCTGTCCGGAGAAGTCGATGTGGTAGAACTGGATTGATCCTCCAAAGCTTTAGAAATAAAATTTGATGGCTTGCATTCTTTCTTTTTTATTTGCTTAACCATGCCAGGCCTTAAAGACAGAACGAAGGCCCCTGCAGGTGCAGGCACGATTCAGCCCTGATGATGTGGATAGGAATTCGTAATGCGCTATGAGATTGGAGTTCCAGCTCTGACTTGGAACGTACAGGTCCTCAGCTGGTCCGTTATACATAAGACACATCGGAAACCTGGCAGGTGATAGTACGGAGCTCTCCTCTGTTTCTCTTTTCTTCTAGGGGCAACTAATTGGCAGCTAAGGTCAATAACAGGAGTCTATGACTTAGCTTTTAGTGAAACATCTCCAAGTGGTAGTTAATGAGACTATTTTAATATTCATAGCACATGAGTGATTTCTCCTAAGAGATACAGTTTTTCCCATAAGAATCAGAATAATATCCAACTTTTCTCTGAACTTAGACTGCCTCGCTTTGAATTCTAATTCCAGATCTCATCAGCTAGGTGACATGAGATTTTTAATATCTTTGTGGTGCCTTTGCTCCCATTTGTAAAAAGTGAACAAGAGTTAAAATTCTCACTGAGTTGTACAGAAGATTAAATAGGTGAATACACGAATCAATTCACATGCTAGTGAGGGGGTTAGTTCCAGAGATGAAGGCAAATGTTGCTTCACTGTGGATACAATCCTTCCCAGTGTTGTGCAGTGTTACAGTTTCAATTTAAAATGTCTCCTGAAAGTCACATGTGTTCATTCAGGAGTGGGGACTTTGGAAGGTGATTAGGTTATGAGGACTCTAACGTCAATGGTGGATCGATGCATTAATGATATCATGTTATTGGGAGGTAATGGAAATTCAGGATGTGGAGCCAACGTGAAGGGAGAGGGTCATATTGTCATGACTTTAGGGACTGTATCTGGACACCTGTCCCCCTCTCTCTGGTTCCTTCTCTTTCTCTCTGCTTCCTGGATACCATGGAGAGAGCATCTTTCCCCTGCCATGCCTTTCCAACATGATGCTTCTGACATAGACTAAAACCTCTGCCACTATGCTCCTAAATAAACCTTTTCTCCTTTAAATTTTATGTGTCAAGTATTTTGTTCCAGCAACGGAAAGGTGTCTCATACAGTCAGATAGTAAGAATGTTAGGCTGTGTGGGCTATAAGACTTCTGTTAAGACTACTCAGATCTGCGGTTGTGATATGAGGACAAACTTAGGCAATATAAAAATGAATGGGCGAAGCTGTGTTCTAATAAAACTTCATATATGAAAAGAGGCCATGGGACTATGGGCAGTAGTTTGCTAGGTCCAGTTGGTGGGAACGCAAAGTTGTGAGCTCTTGGGATTTTTTTTTTTCCCATAACTCTTCAGACAGAGCTTTTCCTGGCCTCAAGCTGTCATGTCCCAGTCCTTACGCAGCTGGAGACTGGCTGCCCGTGTTCTCGCACGCTCTGCAGACCTCCATGCTCTCTGAGGCCTTCTCGCCTGTCCTGCACTCCATCCTGTGAACTGAAGCTGCTTTGCCCGCCGTGGCTCCTCACCCCGACACACCCTGCACTGCACTGGTACCTCAGTGGGGACCCAGAAACTGTCTCTGAGCGATAACCAGAGGGTCAGTCTCTTCCCCTCTCTTCCCCTCTCTCGGGAATCTTTATTTTTTTTTTAACTGCACAACATTCAACATCTGAAAACTAGTATTTCACAAGTTTCTGTCTTTTTTTTATCCAATTGTTATAGGTAAAGAGTAAATGTGGTTGGTCCCTGTACTCCATCCTGGCTGGAACTTAAAATCTCTACGGATTTTTAATGTTCTAAGTACAAGACAACAGCGGCTCAGAAACGTTTAGAGATTTTGCCAAAAATCATTTAGATAGTAAGTAGTGAAGGGAAAATTCAAAACCAGGGCTCCTTATTTCTAAAAGCATTCTCACCACTCTGTGTCATTGCTTCTGCCCCAGGGAATGAACCATAACCTGACATTTAAATAAAAAACAAATGCACTGTAGCCTTTACTAGCAGAAACTGATAAAATTGAATTTAAACTTAAGGATCTGGGGCTGTATCATTGTTTTGAAAAACCAAGGGGTGGCAATTTTCATATTTTTTTAATGGAGTCATTTTTTTTTTTACTTCCCACTTTGGCATTTCTGTTGTTGTTCTGTCTGTGGAAAATATTTAGGATTTCCTCCAAATGGACGACAACTTCACCCATTTTAATGACTTGATACTGATAAGTTTTTACTGAAAAGTCTCCATCTGGCTCGGATTTCAGCTTTTAGTTTTTTAGGGATGTGACTTCTTTATAAATGTACTGGAATTGCCTTTTATGAAAGGTGAAAAAATATCTCTAAACTGCATCAACATAATGAAATGAGAGATCGGAAAAGTGTACATATGCGTTCTTACAGTTCATTTTTATTACTTTCACTGTGCACTTTCATTTAACATTTTTATAAAACACCAATAAGTTTTTGAATGGCAAAATATATGTCATTTTGGTTATACCAAGTGAGAGCCATTATCAAAATAGTGAATATTCACAAAAATTTGCTGCTTTATAATACTGGGAGGCTCTCTGTTTAATGAAAAGAAACACAGGAATACATTCATTTAAAAATCTAGAGTTATAAATACGTACTAATATATGTATATATCTATAAATACAGATAATCTGTATTTGTCATGAGAAACATATTTCTAATAAAACATATGTACGTGGAGCTATGCCACTCACAAATCCTCTTTTAAATATGAGTAGCTACTAGTACTATGGAAAAGCTAAAACCCGGGATGATGGTTCACGTGCCTTCAAATATTTTAAGTATACATGTCTACATCATATTACAGTTAACTGTTTCAGTTTTGTTTTTTTTTTTTTTTTTTTTTTTTGCGCACCAGGGATCAAACTCACAACCTTGCACCTGCCAGGGCAGTTGCTTAAGCCACTGAGCCGAACTCTCAGCCCTAGTTTTTTGAGGCAGGGTCGCACTATGTAGCTCAGGCCAGTCTTGCGCTCGCGTTGTAGTCCAAGCTGGTCTGGAACTCACAACGCTCCACCTACCTCAGCCTCCCGAGTGCTGGGATTAAAGGCGTGCGCCACCACGCCCGGCTTCGTGTTTCAGTTATTTTTAATACGAGAATGAGGTTTTGACCTTTTGTTTTTCAATGCTTATTCACTGCTCTCCATCCTTTCAGCAGAAACCTCCTAGAGTGGCAAGCTCTGTATCTGACTTGCACATTGATGTGTTCACACACTTGCTCTGCTCATTCCTGAAATGAATGAGATGACCTTTCAGAGCCCTTCCAGCCCTAGGATGAAGCTCAGTCGATGCCTATGCTGAGAGCTCTTCCTTGCAGGGTACCATTATCCCTTTGAATCCACATTAAACACTTCACGACAATTACCTCCTCCATTATCTCTAGGAGGAAAGTTAGCTCAGGGAGATTAAATAATTTCCCTAGCCTAAAAGGTGCTCAAGATGTGATTAAACCCATGAGTCTGAATTACAGTCTGTATTCTTTTTCTAGAACTCTGGTTTTCAATTATTTTCCCCAAAGTTATATGATCAAATTGGTAAGGTATTAGGAATCTCAGTTTTAAAGCAGATAAAATACTATTCATTAGCCTGTAATCTCAACATATGGGAGGCTGAAGCAGGAGGATGCAAATTCAAGTCTTATCTGGGCAACTTAGTGACACCTTAACTCAAAAGGAAAAATGTAATACAAAGGGATGGGAATGTGTAAAGCCCTGGGTTCAGTCCTGAGTAGCCACTCACATATGCACACACACACACACACACACACACATGCACAGCACTTTATTTTTAAAACTCCAAATGAAAATATTTGCTTATGATCTTAATGAATAATAAGGCAATTTTAATATACATCAAATTTTTAAATGAAAAGTGATAAACAACAATGTCAAGCTTTTATGACCTCCACATTTATTTCTGTATGTATTAGATTTCTAATAACAAGAGATCCCTTTTTTGTAAAAATAGATCACTGTATGAAAATGAAATATTTTTATAAAGCAACACACCTCATAACCTCAAGCTGTTCTTTGGTCAAACCAATTGAGAGATATGAAATCATGTGAAATTTTTACTTCGATGAGATTGCTTAGACTATCAACAACTACTCATATTCTTTTACTGAGCTACCTAAGAGAGGATGCCATCCATACACTCATATCTCATACAATATTAGCATGACACTACATATTTGATTTCAATGATTTCTCCTCAGGTACAAAAGAACATCCAAGACAGCTGACCAGATCCTAGACTCACATCATTAAATTTGTAACAAACAATGCTTTAGGTATATATAACTGTATCTAACTATACACGTCAGTTCTATCAAAGAATTTTGATCAGGAAATGTGATTTGGCACAACTTTATGTAAACCCTCAATACATATTCATTATTGTCAGAAGTATCACTGTACTCTCACTTTAAAAAAAATGATTATATAATGTAGGCTTGCACTGGCTTGCCACTGGGAATACATAAAAGTATATTCAAATAAATACATATTTTCAGCTTACTGTCAGATTTGACTTTATCCTCATATTTGCATGATATAATTCAGTTAAACTTCTCTTTTAAATAATCTTTTCCTGAATTAGAAGAGATATATGTATTCCTATCCTTATTTCAATTTTGCTTGGCTCCAGAATTTCTCTTTTGAAAGGAGGATTATTTCCAGTACTTTGTGATTTTTACTTCTTCCTCAGGCTCTCATTAGAACTTTATTTGTTCTCCCTAGTTTCATAGCTTCTGATATATTTTAACTCTTGTAAATAAAGAGTCATTAAAGGCCCGCACAGAAGTGCAGTTTTCTCATTATTTAATGAGAAAAGACTTATGGCAGTAATTTCTCAAACACATAGAATTAAAATTAATCATCATATATTCCTTGAAGAAATTGTCAAAGTGATTATACAGCCGAGTTGAAATTGCATTCTCTCAGTCTCCTGAAGTATTTCTATCAGCAAGGTCCCAATTGTAGAGAGATAAAACAGGATTAAATTACAGCCCAAAGTTTCAAAATTTCAAAGTTCAGAATTCAAAGGAGTAACATTTAAATCTCACTCAAGATACTAAGAAGAGATTTAGGAAAACAAAATGTTTGTGAAAACCAAGTTAAATCTCCTTTACATCTATTGTGCCAGTGTAGCTTTCTTTAAGTGTCAGAAACTATAAACGGAAATATTAATAAGCATTCACACTAGAAAATGAAATTCTGATCGATTATTTCATAGCTGGAACTTAGTTTGTTTCAAGGATTATTCTTACAAAGTTAAAAGAATTAATTAAACTGATTAACTGCATGTTATACGATTACAAGAGCCTTAGAAAACATGTCCAGAGGAGGGAAGATGGCCGCCTCTGGGGTGACAGCAAGGGTGAATGTCTCTGACCCCTCTGACCCGCAGTGCAGAAAAGCAGGTACCCTGCGCCAGGAGCAATAGATGACATCTGACAAGGGAAGATAAATGAAAATAGCATCTAGCTGGAGCAAAATCCAGTGTCTAGGGGTCCCGTGAAGGGAGCCTGCACCTTGGCGCCCCACCCACCCATGCCCAGTGCAGCACTATCTTGGGAGAAGACCGCACAGAGGGAGGGAGCTGACCGACGGCAGAGCTTCACAACCACTCTAACCTCCCCACTGGGCACAGTGAGTGAGACACAGACAAGCAAAAGCAGAACAGGCCAGGATAAAATGTCATGAACCAAAGTCCTACAGACCAGTGTCCTGGAAATAACAGAGCCCCAGGGCCTATGAATGGTGGGGCTTTGGGAGAGAGAAAGAACGCCTGAAACAGACAAAAATAATCTCTGTTCCCCTCATATACAAAGGGAGGGGTACGCACATGGGACATTCAATATGCTATCAAAACATGTGCGTGGGCTTCCAAGAGGGACTGGGTGAACACCTCCTAGCAAGGGGCTCAGAAGGCAGGGAGGTCTGGGTCTGTGACAGTATGTAGAAAGCAGGAGATTTCAGTGAGAGGAGGGACAGAGATGGCACCCAGGTCAGAAGGGGACTGGGCAGAGATGTCAACTCTCCTCCTGTTTCTCCAAAGAATGGAAAGTCCCGAGATGGTGTGAGGTCCTGCCACTGCCCTGTGCTGGCAAGGTGGGCCTTCTGCTGGGCCTGTGGGCAGCACTAGATTTTAAAGGCAGGACCAAGACAGACAGAGGTCTGTGGACAGTGAGACAACAGTGACATCTGGGAGGAGGTCTTCTGGCCATGTACAGTAGGCAAGGAAGTCCTATGGAAGGACGACAAGGAGACAGCTGCAGTATTTATCAGGAACTGAAGGAAGCACTCTTGCTTCCTTGATGTGAGAATTCTGGAAAAAGTTGATGGAGAACACAAGAACCAGTTGTTAGACAAAATGCACCACACTTGCATCACTCCAAATCGATTTAGGAAGCATGAAAAGCAAGGTATAAAATGCCTCCAACCCCCCCAAACTCTTCCCAAGGAGATTCAAGGGGCATCAATGGAGAAGAGATCAAAAACCAAACAGCTGTGTTACATGACATGATTGAAGGGGGAGCAAAGCAACTCAGCGAGGTCAGTGATGATGTAACTCCAAAGATAGTAATACTATCAGACCAGTGCGTCTATGAAAGCATCAATAAAAAAAAATTAAAAAGGTGAAAAGGTACCAAACAGAATTCCCACAAATAAAACACATGAACAGCAGAAATAAATAATGTGAACAAAAGATTTCAGAAAATAAAATAGGAAGAAAAATTTATAAAACCACTAATAGACGGCACTAAAAAGACTAACCTAAGGCTAATTCAAGTTAGAGAAAAGGCATATGAAAGAACACATGAAATAAAAATCTGATTACAGAAATCATTGCAGAAAATTTTCCAAGTACAGAAAAAGAATTCAACATACAGGAAATTGAGGCTTTCAGTATGCCAAATAACTCCAAAGAAAAAAGAAGTTCTCCAAGAACATCATAGTAAAAAATTTCAGAAGTCCAACACAAGAAAACAATGACATCAAAAAAAAAATTAAAAAGAAAAAAAGAACACAATGAAAGTTTCAAAAAATGCCAGAAAGAAAAAAAATCACTAATGAAGGTAAACCCATTAGGATTACAGCACACTTTTCAACACAAACTTTAAAGGCCAGGTGAGCTTGGAGTGAGGTGTATCAAACTCTAAAAGAGAACATCTTCAAACCCAGAATAATACATTCTGCCAAACTATCTTTTAAAATTGATAAAGAAATAAGAGCATTTTATGACAAAGAACACCTTCAGAGCACTCCAAAAACACTACAGAAAAGGCTCAAAAGAAGCAATGAAACAAAAGAAGCCAAAATGTCACGTAGACTGAATACACGAAGCAAGGTGAACAGTTTAACAAAAATAAAATAAAAATAAGAAAGTCAGTAACAGAGAAAGGACACAATGACAGGAATAAGTCAATACTTTTCAGTGATAACTCTCAGTGTAAATAGCCTCAACTCCCCAATTAAAAGACACTGATTGGCAAATTGGTCAAAAAATAGTCAAGGGTTGATTACATGGAAGAGACAACTCCCCCACCCATTTCTAGACTAAAAAGGGTTGTAAAACAATAGTCCACACACCAGAACCCTGGAAACAAAGGTAGCAATTTTTTTGTGAACTTCAAGCTAAAAGTGATCAAAGAGGCAAAAAAAATTGCAACTAGGGTTCTATTTAGAAAGTTCTTGATTGCGCCTATGTCTTTTTGATTTTTATTTACTTTATCTCTCGGTAGTTTGTTTCTGCAGAAAGAATGGCTACCACCAATAAATCAAATAAAAAATGTTAGAGAGGCTGTGGGGGAAAAGGAACACTTTACATCTTGGTAGGAATGTAAACTGGTACCTCCACTGTGAAAATCAGTATGAGTGTTTCTCTAAAACTAAAAGTAGAAATTCCACTTTACCCATCTATTCTCCTTCTAGGTATCTTCCCCATAATGCTAAACGCGTCATATTACAGTGCATGACGCATGCCCATGTTTAAAACAGCAGAACAAGGGTTACATTTTGGAAGCAGCCTGCATGTGCATCAACAGATGAATGAATAAAGAAAATGCAGTTTTAATACACAATGGAGTATTACAATGCCATGGAGAAGGGAAAACTTAAGCCATTCGTAGAAAAATGGATGCACCTTGAGACTATAATGTTAAGCTAAATAAATCAGCTGTATTATCTGTAACACGACATGGTCTGTCTTATATGAGAAGCCAAAATAAGAAAAAAGTAAAATGAAAGAAAACAGCAAACATAGGGAAAGATCTTTTGCAAATGGAAAGAGGTCCAAGAGATGGAGGGAAGGGAAGGGTTTGGAGAATTAGTGGGGAAGGACATAAAAGATTAAAGTGTGACTGTATCTACAGCTATCTATCATCTATCTATCTATCTATCTATCTATCTATCTATCTATCTATCTCTCCACAACTCCCCATCATGACTGCAATCAGTATGCATTGCAAATGTGTAGTAATAAAAATGAAAATTAAAATGTAATTCTTAGAGTTGTTTTTTTAATTCTTCACTCCTACGGAAAATAAATGTTAAGTCCTGGCTGGCCCCTGATACTCCCACTTCCTTCCATTAAACATTGAAACAGAACAGAGACCACACTAATGCCGAAGGGGAAGCTGATGGGGAAGAACCAGTATTCACAAACACCAAATCTGGCTTTGTTTTTTTTTAAAATTCTGGCCAACCATAAATGTATTAATGTCCAGAGTATTAAAAAAATTTTTAAATGAGGCACTGTTTAAACTTAAAATTTAATAAGATAATTGTATCATTTTCTAAATTTCTAACGTATGGTGACAATGTTACAAAACTAATTCTAAGAAACACACAACAAACATCATGGTTATAGATGTTTATAGTTTTTGGTTCACAGAATTAATATAGATTACTTTTTATAAAGAACATATCATGATTTCTTTAATGTGTACTTTTAATTTCTCATCTAAAAGTGTCATTCTAGTTTTGTCTATAACACCAATCTACCACATGTAGCTCCCTCTGAAAGTTCTCAAAATTTAAGAAAGTATTACACTAGCAAAGGGAAGATACATTTATATATTCTTCATTTAGGAATTAAAGATGTGGATAAAACTGTATTTTTAATCTAAATGGTCACTTGGAATTACTGTGGTTCTTAACAGAAATTGCTATGCAATCCATGATCAGTAAGGATACAATATTTTATCTGATTTATAATATTTAATTTACTGCAGAAATATGCTAAACATGATTAAATAATGATACTGTGGAATATAGAACATAGTTGCAACAAGAACAAGAATATGTACTTCAAATTAATTATAAAATCTAAACAACATGGGGTAACTTATTAAATTGCGATAACTACAAACATTACATTAAAAATGTTTCAAGTGCATTTTCACCAAACTCTTTTTTTCCCTCTATTTTCAGTTACATTTCCTCTTAAAAACCTTGTTTAGTTACCTTGGATCATGATTCTGAACACTGCATCCTTAAGGGTTTAAATGGAACTGCTAGCAAAGATATATTATATATATTAGCACTTACCTCTGCTATTATTTCATTCTTTATGAATATGATGAATATAATTCTTCAGTGACATAACATATTATATGTACTATGATGAATATACTGCAATATATTTTAATATAATAAGAACAAAAATTTATATAGGATAATTATCCCCCAGCTTTAAGGAAAAAACGTCATAGTTTCAGAATAAATACAAATGCTGTTAGCTTGGTTACAAAATTTAGACTGAAAGAATCCTACCTGACGAATCAAAGTTCACCTCATTGCCAGGACTTGGACCCACATCAATGGATACAATTGGTAAAAGCTTCCGAAAGTCCCATAGCTTTATAACCCCACAGGCATCACAGGAAGCTATCATGTGACCCTTCAAAATATAAAACAAACAAAAATGTGTTTTTTGTTTATACATTGCTTATGTAAATATTCAGAATAACCCATAAGAAAAAGGCAATGTTTATTTTACAATTTTATTAACTCTGCAAAACTGCATTCCTCTAAACTGAAATGTATTCATTATATCTTTACCTTGCATATAAAGTTAAATAAAATTATATTCTTAGTACATGAAATTCAATACTAATTTTAGAAAAAGGATTTTTCAAGGAGGCATTTTGAGCCGGGCATGGCGGTGCACACCTTAATCCCAGCACTCGGGAGGCTGAAGTAGGCAGAGCATTGTGAGTTTGAGGCCGGCTTGGGCTACGATGTGAGCAAGGCTGGCCTGAACTACATAGTGTGACCCTGCCTCAAAAAACTAGGGCTGGGAGTTTGGCTCAGTGACTGCCTGACATTTGTGAGGTTGTGAGTTTGATCCCCGGTACCACAAAAAAAAAAAAAAAAAAAAAAAAAAAAAAAAAAAAAAAAAAAAAAAAAAAGGAGGTATTTTGTTTAATCATGTGAAAAGATACAACAAAACAAAAATATATACATTCATATAGTTTGGCTGTACGAATACATGACATGTATCATATAAATGATGTATGTAGCATAAAAACTATATACCTGAAAACTTTACCTCATCAGCACATCATGCTCTATGTGCTGGCAATTAGTGTTGATATCTTATATATCAAATAAAGAGCAAAGCAGGAAGATAAACGGACACAGTGAGAGAAGAGCTTCATCTTGGAGGTAGAATGACTAGGGCCCGTCCGATGATTGCAATGAGATCATTCCTACTGTGGTCCAGGGAGACAAAATTCCCAATAAAAGTATTCGAGCCACTTTTGATATCAAGTAATGAAGCAGGAAAGAAACTGGCTAAAGGAAAACAGAAGGGAGAATGGATGAAATCAAGTGAGGTGACAGCGGGCTGGTGGTGGGGGGTATTTTCTCAAAGTGATACCAACTCGGGCTCAGCCGCCCAGCACTTGCGGACTGTCCCCACTACAGCTGGTCTCTTAGGAAACGTGATCGCAGCACCCACTCCACATGAGGGACCAGGGACCTACTGGTGGCTAAGAGGGGTTTCTGGCCTTTGGCAGCCTGCAGTCTCCACTCATTCTTACCATTTCACCAGTTAATTTCTTTGCCCATTCACAAATGAGATGAGAACTGTTTGCATCAAGACAGTCACTCATGTTTATGATGAGTCAGAGTAATTTTCCATTTGATATGGTTTCCCTTTTACCTTCAGCTTGGTTTTAAAAAATCTAATGTCAAAAATCATCCTTTTATTTTCTTTTTGAGTTTTTAAAACGTTAAAGGCATTAGCTATTATTACACAATTTTCCTTCTTGTTATTTTGAGCTACCTCACTCTTTTTGTCATTTACTCCCTAATTTTTATCCTTTCTGTAAAAACACACATTATGTATTACATTTCAAGTGGACTTTTTGTTTTTCCCTAACCACACCAATAATGCAATGAATTCCATTAGTTTCAAAATTCTATAACTGTTGCCACTGGCAAAGTAATACAACAGCCTTGTACCCAATCAAATAAATTAGATACTTCATCTTTTTTATGACTTAAAAGGGAACATAGAGAACTTGGAATGATCTCAGATATGTAAACATGTATTGTAAGAATTGAGAGGAATCAGTGAATTTCATTTCAGAAAAGGAAAGAACGATTCTCAGTGTTAGCAGGGAATATTAATGTTATAAATTAGAAAAAAATCCTTTTCCAAATATAAAGGCTTTCAATCATCTTTCAGAAGTCACAAAACAGAATCTTTATTCAATTTTGAGAATAGAGTACATAAGTTTTAATCAGAATTTAATTTGAATGTTCCCTTCATCAAAGGCAGGTTATTGACTTGATGTCTTTTTCTAGTCTACAGGCAATCTTAAAATACGCTTTATCCCACTGAACATTAAAATTTGAGGAAAAGCACTAAAAATAAAACATATTATTATTTTTATTAGATGAAAATACATATTAAATATTTCAAAGCTTTTACATTTAATTATAAAATGTATTGTTAGGTAATCAATGTTTGATAATTTAATAAAATTAAAAGAATACAATATTTATTAAATATTTTTAATGAACCAGATCCTATACTAAATGCTTTGCTGGCAAAAGAGTATATGCTAATTTTAAAAAATGCACTACATTTAGTCCAAATTTTCCATTGCCTTAAGAACTTAGGAGCTATGACAAAGTAAGCATTATGGTAGTATGAATAAAATACCATATAAAGTGATATAAATAAGTTTGCATTTAGATTATTAACTAAGAGACACTCCATAATAAAAGAACTACTTAATAATCTAACCAGGTGAGCAGATGTATTGCCTATTGCAGTTTTGGGAGTATAATAGAGCTCAACAAAATATTTGCGAAATTGATACATGAATGTCTCCTTGGAACTCATCTATATAAGTTTCATCTTAGCCCATAACTTCCATAGCAGTTTTGAGGTAAATGTAAACATTTTTTTTTTTTCTTTTTTTGAGGGGGGGGGTACTGGATATTGAATTCAGGATATCCCGGGTCCCAGTAAATGTAAATTCTAATCCTCATGGATCTGAATCACTTATTAAAAATGATAGAAAGGATGGAGAATCTCGACCGCAAAAGTCGGAATATCCTCAAGAGCCTGTATCACTCCTCCCATTCAGGGTAAATCAGAGGGTCTTCTGCCAGTCTTGCCCCCCAGACAAAACAAGCAACTAGTCTGGTGCTGATCCAAATGCCGAATGTGTATCATAAGGAATCTGAAGTTGAGGAGATGTGCGAAAGTGATTTTTTGATGATGCGTTTTATTTAGAACCTATGACAAGCAAGAGGACAAAGCAGAGCTATAGACAGGCACTTAAACTGAGATTTTACAGAAAATGTCTTTTAGAGGTAAGTGGAACTGTGTGATAGTCATACAAAGGGTGAAGACTCCAGAGTTTTGGGGAATTCTCTAAAACGTAGTTCTGTTTATTCTGGTAATGGTCAGTTCTGATTCCAAGTAGAAAAAGGTACTAAAAGTGGTTGAAGGGAAGTTATAAACTCAGATTGGATCCGTGGTTATGTTTGTAATACTGAAACTCCAACAGCCAGCATAGTTCCTGCTACATGTTAGCGCTTAATCTTTGAATAAATACTTGAACTAATGAGCATAAAATGAACAGCGTTATCAGTGTGACTATATATGATTTAAGAAGACTTTTTCAAACGTATGAAATGCTATGTGAGATGAAGAAATAGTGTTCTGATTATCACCCAAATAAGTTAATTACACAAATAGAATTCAACAAAGTGGACAAAGGACATTTGAGATGATAATGAATAGTCACTACTCCTGACTGCTCATGTTAAGTGTTAAAATAAAGACCCTGTAATGGGAAAAGCCCATTGACATGAAGTTCTTTATAAATTAGAGTAAAGGAACATAAGAACAACCTAGCTTCATCTAAGCTGCTGAAACTCTACTGAAGGGAAATTGAAAAATATAAAAGTAAAGGACCACAAAAGTGGTTGTCTTTTCGAAACTTTAATACTACTTCTGAAATTTGTTAAAAATCAGAGAAAAAGTTATGAGACAAAATTAATGTAGTACCTTTTATAAATAAAACATGAGAGTAAGTGAAATTTTCAGTAATAACCCATCATGGAAGAAACAAACCTTGTGTAGTGGATTCAGAAGCTTCATTTATGCAAACTTTATACCAACAGCTGCAGGGAGAAGAAGCAGACTGAACTGCGGTCTCTCTGCACTGGGGTTCCAAGCATATTTATAGATTGTCAAACAGAGTGACAAAACAAGAAGGCATGGATGCTAATGAGATCATTTGTAATTTAAATGAATAATTAAAAGACTGTTTTCATAGACCATAGTAGTCCATAAAATAAACATACCTTATGAGTACGTAATTTTTATTGTTTCTTTTTGGTTTTTTTGAGACAGGGTCTCACTATGTTGTTCAGAGTGACCTTGAACTCACTTTGTATCCCAGGCTGGCCTCTAACTTGCAGTGATCCTCCTGTCTCAGTCTCTAGAGTGCTGGAATTACAGGCATGCACTGCCATGGCCGGTTGAGTCCACAATTTTTAAAGTAGGTTTTAGTTTTTGGTACTGGCAGTCGAACTCACAACCTTGTGCTTGCCGGGCAGGCACTGTGCTGCTTAGCTACATCCCTGGCTAAAGCACATTTTATAAATTTTGGCATCGAGATAAGACTTGGGAGTAAACAGTTACTTTTCAGGTAAGTTAAGAAATGTCCTAAATTAATACAATTTTCTGTATGAAAGTTTTTATGTCTTTGTATGGCACATTAGGAAGCAGTTGATTAGGTTATTTATTAACTGATTGCAAAAACACAGGTAGAATTTGATTGTAGCCGAATCTTCATTCTGATGAGTAAGCATCTTCCTAGTTCAACTCACTAGGAGGTGTGTGTGTGTGTGTGTGTGTGTGTGTGTGCCTTTTTTCCTATCTTCTTTTACAAAGTCAAGTTACAGAACTACATCTAAATAAATAATTTTAGGTTCCTGAAAGCAGCGCTTCCTTCCTGCAAAGTTTCTGTAAGGTAAACAACAGGACATACACAAAGATCTCTTCTCAAAGAGTTATACTGCCGAATAGACAATCAAATAAATAAATATATATCAAATATGCACACTTACGTGTGCTATAAACTAAGTACGGCTACTTTGTTTTGTCTAACAGTACATCCCTATGACTTAGAATAATACCTAGTATATGTTCAATAAATAATTGTAAAATACATGAATGGCTACTTCAGGTGAATAATTATTAATGCATTAACAATAAAAATTATAGGCCTAATGTAAAACATGGGAAAATCTATTCTAACTTGTACTTATATTTATTAAAAGTACAAATTACACAGGTACAATGATTAAATGGAGAAATACGCTTATAAAATCTTGTCTATTAAGCTTTAAATGTAAAACATAATCACAAATAATTATATTTCTCAAAGATAACATTTATGCATTTTAAAATGTTATCACCAAATGTATTACTTATTTCATGAAATTTTAAAATGCATCATAGCTACTAGTACTGATACTGAGAAGGGGAAAGAACCAAAGGAAGTTAGATGGAGAGCTGAAAAGTTTAGACACACATCTGTGGCTATTTTTGTAACACTGAATCTCTAGAACTTGGAGTAGTTTCTGCTACATGTTAGGCATTTGACTATGAATAAATAATTAATTAATGAATACAGAAAACTAGAGAATAATCAGTATGTACTACATATGACTAAGAAGACTATTAAAAACATAGCAAGTTAAATGATCTGAAGCTCAGGACAAAAATGTTTCATGGTCACAAGACTGAAAATGCTACATTCGTGCATTACCTTAAAGTCTACTTTATAGTATGCCTATAAATAATATCACAACTGAGTCTCACGACTATATAATGTGTCAAATTATAGAATTAAATATATTCTAGAAGAACTTAACATATATTGGAAGATTGTGGTCCAGATGATCTTAAAATATAACTACCAAATGAGACAACTAAAAAATAACAACTACCATTTGTTGGGTAATTACTATGCTTCATTCAAGATGCCAAGCATTTACATAAACATGTGTACAAACATCAGGAATTTCTAAAAAGAATAAAAATTACTGTAGAATAACTGATTACCTTCTTTTTATGGATGACAAATTAGAGCCCAAGAAAACTTAATTAACTTGCCACAACTCATACAATTAAAAATAATAGACAATATTTGAACCTGTTTGACTTTGTTAGCTACTGTACTATATTGTGTCTCAGAAAATTGGTCTATAAATATGATTTTTAAAGTGTAAGACCTAAAAATGTTTGATTATAGTATATTAGGAACAATATTCATAATAAAGAACAGAAACACGAAGCAGAGAATTGGGATGAAACCAATGACCTCTAGGTTCTAGGTTTGGAAGTCGTCTTAGTTTCTTTTCGCCTTGCTGAAACAAAAATTCCTGACACTCAAAGTTAAAGGAGGAAAGGTTTATTGAGCATGCAGTTCATAGAGGATTCAGTCCACATTTGGTTGGATCCAAGAGAGAGTGGCACATATCAGAGGGACATCACAGAGAACAGTTCATGGTGCCCACAAGATAGCAAAAAAGAAAAAGAAAAAAAAAGAAAAAAGTGAGTGGGGACCAGTTCATGGTGGCCCAAAGGTAGTAAAAGCAACAAAAGACCCTGCCAGTGCCTTTCTTCCCCTTTGTACTCGATCTAGGCTACTGGGATCAGGGCAGTGTCAAACCATCACAGGACAGATTTAATTATCACACACCCTTAATCCCAGCATCACACACTCTACATCCAGCCACCTCTGAGAAAGCCCCACCTATGCCTGCAGGAGGCTTTGGGGGATATCAAGACACAAACCATATGAGAACCAGATTCTGGTCATTCAGCCTCTGCGGGGTAACAGAGACTAAAAGGGCTTTGTAGCTGAAGGAAGATAAAAGCCAACTTCTTGCTAAAACCATGGGCAATTTAAAATTTCTGGTAAAATGACACTGTCAAAAATTGCTGGCACTCAAAATAAAAAATTGCTGGCTAACACTTTCTGAAGCTACACATTTTATGATGCTATATATTGAAGGAATCTGTGGTTAATGTATAATCTCACAACCTGGGTCTGAACTAAGCTACACACTGAGGGACTGGGTCTCTGGGTTCAATACCAGAGGGCAGGTTTTCTGAATCATGAATACAAAAAAGTTGTCCTATGCGATCCTGGTCTATTAGTCTGGGGGCTCTGGGACAGAGGAAAATAGATGCAGCATTGAATACTGTGAAAGGGTAAACCAGCACAAGTAGCGAGCAAGGGAGATAAGAAGGAGGAAACAGACAATCAGTCCTTTTACTCATTCACATAAAGAAACAACACATTTTCCATAAAATGCAAAGTGATTTAAAATGGGTAAAGACAGTCAAAAACTGAAAGATGAAATTAATTTGCGTAGATTAAAATTATGAAAAAAGATTATGAAAATACGAAAAAGATTTTAAAACCACAAATCTCTAAGATTTTAACAAAGGACTAATGTTCATTAAAGAACAGGAAATATACCCAAATAATCCAAATGACTTGAGACAAACCAAGAGAATTGAAATGCCGGTCACTGACTAGAAAAGGCTGAGCGCACAGCATGTACTCCGGCCTAGGCGAAGACAAAAAAGGAGTGAATTGAGATTATAATCTGAGAAACTCAGCTGGACTGTGGACATAGAGATAGAAAGATGCAGGCACATTTGTTAACTATTTAAAGACTGAAGGGCAAGAGGAGAATTGAGAGGCCTTGTGTTTAAGAAGTGTAACACACAGGCACCACGTAGAGACAAAAAGAGCAGTCGAAGGGGTAATGGCTGAAACTTTTCCAGAATTCAAGAAAGATATAATGCAGCTACCTGCTGGCACTCATGGGAGATTAGTTACAGCGTTCCCATACATACAAATAAAACCACATTTACACTTAGACACATTGTACTGAAAAATGGGAAACACTACAAATGAAAGAAAATTTACCTACAAGTGAAAAATGATATTGCGTATATAGTAAACCATGCACATTGATAACAAAAAGTGGACCTTGGCAACACCAGAATAATGTTCATATTGTGTGTGAAATAAAATTCAGCCAAGATTGTATACTTAACAATCACCTTAGACTGAATACTTTTTCAACCTTTTAAAACTAAAAATATTTAAATCTAACTTATCCTGTGGAAACAATTCTTAATGCTTGAATTTTACCAAAAAGGGAGAAAAATCCTAAAGATAGCAGGGCTTGGAGACATAATGGTAAGTACAAATGTTAAAAAGATTAAAATTTTGCTATCAAGATTATTCGTTGACTGTAAAAAGAAAAACCTCAATCTAACCCTTACCTTCAAATCTTATTCTTAAACAAACTTAGAAAATAAATTTCAAAAAAGCAAAGAAAAAATGATTAACAAAAAACACAATACATCTTTAATGGTTATACTTACCAATATATAATCACACATATACACACGAACATACTTAAAGAAAAAGAACATACTGAATTAAAATAGAGATTAAATAAATAAATAAATAATTAAAAATAAAATACAGACAAAAAAGATTTTTAAAAAGAAATATAATTATGCAATTTATAAAGAAAGCATCAATAAAGAAACATCAATGACAAAATAAGCTAACCATTCAAAAACTGAATATAAAATAAATTATTAAACATTAATTAATAAGAAAATGAATAATATCAATCTCAGAAAAAATTTATGTGAAAAAAATTACTAATGTGATAATTACTAGAGAGTAATAAAAGAAATACTCCATCAACAAGATGTAACTATAGATTTTTAAAGAAATACAAAACAATTTTCAAATGATAAAAGAAAATTCCAGAGGAAAATCATCATTTTATCAAATAAAGGCGAAGACCTGTTTATTAGAATGGTAGGTCATGCAAAAAAAAAAAAAAAAAAAAAAAAAAAAAAAAAAAAAAAAAAAAAAAAAAAAAAAAAAAAAAAAAAAAAAAAAAAAAAAAAAAAAAAAAAAAAAAAAAAAAAAAAAAAAAAAAAAAAAAAAAAAAAAAAAAAAAAAAAGAGAGAGAGAGAGAGAGACAGAAAAGAGAGAAAAGAAAAAAAAGAAAAAGCCAAAAAAGAATATATGAGATGCATCAACAAAATACTTGACATAAACAAATAAACATCAAGTTTATAATATCTTCAAGTACTATATAAGTAAAATATAGGCTATAATATAAATCTTACAAAATGGTAAAGAACAAATACTTTAAAAGGTACATTTTTTCACAATGGTGCAAATAAATTAAAAACTAAGATTGCACAGGGTTTAAAAAAAGGTTTGGAAGCTAAAAGAATAAAATCAACTGTAAATTACAAGTTTAGAATCAATCTAAATGCATTAATTCATGTTTGTTGACTGAAGCTGAAGCCATCATTAAAGGAAATTTATGATTTCATAAGCATTTATTAAAGAAATTTAAAATAAACATATTGAATATTCAATTGAAGATATCCTTTTTTCAAAAAATAGAAATTAGGGGCTGGGGATATAGCTCAATGGCCTGGCAAGCACGAGGTCCTGAGTTCAATTCCCAGTACCAAAAAATGAGAAAAAAGGAAAAAACAGAAAAGAAAAAAAGAAAAAATAAAGCCCCACCAGGTTAAAGAATAAAAATTAAAAGGAAATAAAATGTGATAGAACTTAACTGAAAAAACTAAACTGATAAAAATAATTCCTCATTGTATGGCAATAAGATTTTCTGACTGCACTTGACTGCAGGTAAGTGAAACCAGAGAAAGCAAATTGCAGATAAGGGGAGAACACCATCATTTAATTAAGCAAGTTCAAACATCCATGGTTTCTTTGGAGTAGATCCAGTTAGTTTGTCTACCCAACCCCGCATTCCTCTAGTGGCCAAACTAATTTCCTTTCTTTTGCAGGACTGTTTCTTAGTCCTTACACTGCAGCTGATCTCTTCATAGAAAACCATTCCCCTGGACAGAGTGAATATTTAAAGGGCAGGCGTCTGGCTGAAGTAAAACCAACAAGAACACTTCTCCATATTTTTCAAACTAATGAGTGAGAGAGGAGAGGGGAGGGGATGGGAGGAGAGGAGAGAAGAGAGAAGGGAGGGGAGGGGAGGGGAAAATGCATAATTTAAACACATATGTATAATCTTCTAACATTCAGATAGAAGAAACTCGTAAGATTAGGGCCATCCAGGAAGTAGAGTGGTACACACATTTTGGCTTCACACTAACTCCAATGTTGCCATCTACTCTGTCTGTATCCTAGTTTTGGGAACCAATGAGTATTTAATTGTGCTTAAAGTAGTTTGAGTTTGGAGTTTTCAATTAAAAAATGTCCTAATTTTTTTAATTTAAGCACAATGAGTATTTAATTGTGCTTAAAGTAGTTTGAGTTTGGAGTTTTCAATTAAAAAATGTCCTAATTTCTTCTATCAAATTACAATAGATTTTTCATAATATTGATGTTGATAAGGATGCAATTCAAACGGCATTATATTCCTATGGCTATTCTAATAAATGGCTAAAATTAACAGCTTTTATTCTTATGTAATAGTATTTAAAGAATAATTTCATTATGTGCAACAATTTCTTTCTATAGATTAAAAAATGCTTAAAGAGGAAATATGATTTCCCTCGAGCTACATACATAGAATGATTTGTAATAAGGATTTATGTACTGTCTGGTTGACCTCAAAGGCTGAAATTTTATCCACTCCATTTTATTTTGGGAAACTAATATATCACAAATGTTTTATAATATTGGCTGGGCACAGTAATACATGCCTATAATCCCAGCAGTATGGGAGACTGAGGCAGGAGGATCTGATATCTTGCTTGGATATTGTAGCAAAATCTATTTTCAAAACAAAATTTTAAAAATAAATAAAAAGGGATAGGAATGTAGTACACTGCAAAGGCCCTTAGGTCAATCCCAGGACTGCAATATTAAATAAATTAAATAATCAATTAAAATATTCTTCAGTGGAATATACTTAAGTAGTCAATAACTCAGATAAACATTTGTTAAATAAATGTTCCTCACACATTTATAAAATGGTTAAATTATAAGAAAATAATGATACATATATATACACACACATATATATAATACATGCATATATAAAACCACAACATATATAATTATATAACTTTATATAATTATAATTATAACTATATAAAACTGTTGTGTTATTTTCACAATAGTATTGTCAAAGATTATTAATGGCAAGGAAAAATATAAATAGGTAGTTCAATGAAAAAATAGAATACAAAATTATCCATACTGAATGATACACATGAAGTCTTTAGTGAAAATAAAATCATAGAAACTAAATCTGAACTGACTTTTTAGGTAGAATGATTCATTTTAACTTTACCTCTTCCCTTCCATTTTACAATTTCAAATTTCATGGGATACATATATATATACATATATATATATATCTTATAATCAACAATATTTTGAATGAATTATGAGATTAAAACATATTGCACTTATTTACAAAGAGACCTCGTTTTCGCTTTCTAAAATTCTCCAGTGCAGAATGGACAAGAACAGTGGTCATCAGGCAGATGAACGAAACATTAAGCCCTGGAAACATCAGCTGCTTTCAATATGTGAAGGTAATGACCTGCAACTTGGTATTAAGGTATAACTATAATAAAATGTTTGGGCTCATTAGGAGGAAAATTAGTATTTCAAACATTTTTAGTTCTGATACATTAGCATCTCTCTTAGGACAGACATATGCAGCCCTGAGCAATAGGTCATTACACCATTTCTTCAGCCTCTAATGGCACAAGCCAGGCAAAGGAATTATGGACTTAGAATGGAGAAAGGTGGTTAAAATCTGAAAAATCTCAAGTAGTTTGGAGAAGAAGGAAATACAAAGCATGGAGAGAAGTGGATGGGACTGCAGTTTTCAATAATAGGTCAGTACCAAAGCTACCATGCTTCATAGACAAGAAAATAAAAGCGTATAATGTTATAGGCCTTACCCAAAGTCATTCATTTAGTGAAACATAGACCTAGAATTACTGTTTAGATCTACAATGACCACCAAAGGCCCCTATGTTCAGAGGTGGGGCTTTTGGAGGCTGATTGGATCGCGGGTTTAGAGGTGGATGTGCCATTAGGAGGTAGGCCTGCTCAGAAGTGATGGGTCACTGGTGGTGTGAACTAAAAGAGTAAATTTCTCTCTATGGCTCTTCCTTTGGTGTTCTCTGCTCCCCGACCTCCCTGATGGGACCAGCTTTTCATCCACTATCCCCCTCTGCCATGCCATTTCTTTCTTGGGGCCAACCAACCACAAACTTTGACTGTGACCCAAAATAAATTCTCCTCTCAGTTCCGGGTATTGGGTATCTTGTCCCAATGATTAGAAAGTGACTAAGATACCCAGGATTCAGTCCTTGGCAATGTAACTTCAGTGTCCAAGCTCTTGAGATCTTAACAAGGAAAATATTTTGCATACTTCACTTAGTTATTTTAGGAATAGAAGCCTATGAACTACTTCTTCAGTGTTACAAGGGCATAACCTATAATTGAAGAAATATATTCCAAAACAACTGATAAAACTAAAGAGAATATCAACAAGTATGTACTAACAAAGAACAAATTGGGAAAGCATAGGTTTAAATTCCTAAGATAGAAAACTAATGAGAAGTAAATGAAGAAATGTATGTAAAGGAACAAATATTTTTCAGGCTCTCCTATGTCCTTTGCTTGAGGCCAGAAGGAAAAGATATAATAGATGTAAACTTTCAATAGACATATGGTTCATCATTAGAGACAAATAATTCGGCAACTACAATACAGGAATTAAATGGTAAAAGTAGGTAAAGACTTGTTCAGAGACTGGGCTCTCAAGAGGTATCTTCAAGAAGTTTAGACTTAGGATAGGTTCATCAGGAGAACAGAGCTTTCTGAAAATGATATTTGATAGATTAAGGGTATGGACAAATGTTAGTGAAGAGGAAGCAAGATAATTTCATTTCTTTTGAAAATGACACAATGTCAGAGCACAAAAGCAGAGATTAACATATCACTCCATGGAAAACATGATTAACAATGCA
Source organism: Dasyprocta punctata (assembly GCA_004363535.1). Classification (NCBI taxonomy): domain Eukaryota; kingdom Metazoa; phylum Chordata; class Mammalia; order Rodentia; family Dasyproctidae; genus Dasyprocta; species Dasyprocta punctata. Next base: position 15,704 of record RJWM01007058.1, on the reverse strand, counting down.
AAATAACTGAGAAGTTTTTGTAGTTTACACTAAGGAACGTGAATTTTATGTGATGTAAAATGTCATGCAGTTTGGACACAGATATGAATATTTTAAATAAAACACTGAAGGCTAGTAGTCATGGTGAACTAAGCCAGTATAATAAGGTACAAAATTGTGCTCTTTGAAACTCTGAGAAATGACCATTGCTTTCCTGTGGTATTAAAGTTTGTCAGAAATCTAAAGCAAGAGATGAACCAAATTCAGGTAAGTTTGTCTCAAACAGTAGAAAACTTACTGTTTCATTCATCAAATATTTTTTTTTGCGATTACTAAATTGTAGATACTATTTTAAGTAGTGGATATGCAGGAGTGATCAAAACAGATGGAAGTTTCCATCTTGTGAAACTTCAACACTTCTAGGAAAAATCACATTGAACATGTTCAAGGTTGATAAGAATTATGGAAAAAAATTTTAAATAAATCATGTAGACATGGAATGCTGGGGTGAAAGAGCATTGAATAGTAAATAGCCTGGTCAGAAAGGTCTCCCTATGAATGTCTTTGAGTCAAGAGCTCAAAAACTTGGGGGAACAAGATGTGCTATAGGGGAAGAGTGACACCAAAGAGGAAAATGTGAGATCAAGGACTCTGGGGCAGAAGAACCAAACTAGGCCAATGTATTTAGAACTAAAAGTTTTTGATTCCACATGAAAACAGGAGCAAACAAACAAAAATAGAACTAGTATTATATTTTAAATGGGTTAAAAAGGCCTATATTTGGAGATCAGTTGGAAACACTGACAGTTGCTATTAAATTTAGATTCCTGCGAGCAAAACAAGACATTTCTGTGATTTCAAAATCTACATATCTAATTCACACCTTGCTCTTGAGTTTGGAGCTTCATTTCCAACTCTCCATAGGATGTCTCCTTTCAGATACCTCAATGTCAGTATACTCAAAGCCAAGCTAATTGTTTCTTCAAACTTGATTCTTTGGTTCTACTTCTCATTTCAATAAAAGGCTCCACTCGCCTTGCAACCACCAGAGCTGATTTTCCCATTCTCCATCTCTTTCCTCTGAATCCAGTTCCCTTGAATTCTTCCTTCATGCTACACAGTCACTTATTTCAGGACCCCATCATCTCACTCAAGGACAACTGTAAAAATCTCCTGTCTTCAATTCTGTGTCTTTGAAGGTCATTCTTGGGGCAATGGCTCACAATTAGGGATACATTTTCCTCCCACAAAACATTTCATCTAGACATCTTTGTCACAACTAGAGTGAGTGCCACTGAGATTTGGTTGTTTAAGCCCAAGGAGGCTGGTAAATGTGAAACACAAGACAGCCCCCACCCTCAGCATGAAATGAGAAAGGGGAAGTAAAAAAAAAATTAACATGTGCTCCTGATGACAAAAGTAATTGTGTACTGCAAACATGTACTAATAATAATTTTAAAAATTAAAAATCTATGCCATTCTCATTGGTCCATTAAATCACTATCATCATGGTTGACAAACCCAGCAAAGACTAGTGGCAGAGTAATTTTTGCAAATGTAAATTTGAGCTCCTCCTTGACCTGCCTTTTTCTTGTCTGTCAGCTCAAACTTCCACATATTATTCTCTTAGCTGTTCTTCAAATAAACCATGCTTATGGTTTGTCATTCAAGAGACAAATAGGCAACTACAAGACAAGAATTAAATACTAGAAGATCAGAATCTTTTTAGCATTATTTAATTTTAATTAGTTAAAATAAAACTTGTTCATGCAGGTTGTTATTCATTACACTGGGCATTAGATAAAAGACACACAGTGGAGTATTACTCTTCCATTAAGAAAGATAGATAAACGTGAGTCATTTGTAGGAAAATTGATGCACCTTAGACCACGATGTTCAAGGAAATAAATCAGACACACCAGCTTAAATATCACAATTTCTTTTATATGACAAATTCAAATTATAAATAAAAAGCAGAGTAAAGGATACATAATAGGAAGTAGGGAAATAGATCATTCTCTAATGGGAAGGGAATGAAGAAATGAATGGAGCAGGGAGAGAGGAGGAAAAGGGATAATAAAAGGAATTTGGATGTGTTATGGACATGTCCCAACTCCACCCAAAGAATTGTAGACTTTATGTACTGCAAGCATGTACTAATTTAAAAAAAAGAGAAAAAGACAGATCATTACAAAAAAAATTTTTGGACAACAGTCTCACTTGGCACTTATAAACTTAACAAATGTTCGAATGAATGAGTGACTGAATGAGTGACTGAATGAACAAATAATTCTTTCCATATTTGAATATCAAAGCAAAATTTCTGCTAATGTTTATGACTGAGGTCTCTCAAAAATTATGTTAGATGTTTCCATCAACTTAAAAACATTCAGTGTTTTTAGAGCAACTATAGGTTCATAGAAAAACTAAAAGGAAGATTTCCTAAATTTCTCTACCCCTTTGCACATGCATAGCCTCCTCCACTATCAACATCTGCCACTAGGCTGGTTATCAGAGAACCAACTGGTAAACCTATATTGAGCTATCACTATCAACCAAAGTTTATAGTTTCTACTAGGTTTTACTCTTGCTCTTGTATATTCTATAGCTTTGGACAAATATATATGTGTCCATCATTATACTCTCATGCAGAGTATTTTCACAGTCCTAAAATTCCTTTATGCTTTATTTATTCACCCTGCCTCTCTCCAAACTTTACTGATCTTTTCTACTACCGCTACAGTTTTCCAGAATGTCATAAAAGTGGAATCATAGAGTATATGTCATTTTCAGACAGACATCTTTCACATGCATTTAGGTTTCTCCAATATTATTTTATTCTTGATATCTCACTTCTTTTTAGTGCTGAATAACAATCCTTTGTCTTCATATACCACAGTTTACCCATTTACTTGCTGAAGGGCATGTAGCTTGCTTCCAGTTTTCCCAGTGATGAACAAATCTGCCATAAACACACCCTCGAAGGTTTTTGTGAGAACATGCTTGCCTCCTGTCTTACTTTGCTCGTTGCTGGTACAAAATACACAACACCCAAAGTTAAAGGCAGAAAAGTTTATGTAGCTCACAGTTTGTAGAGCTTTGAGGCCATAAACGGCTGTCTAAAGGAAGGATAGCACAGCAGAGAATAGCTCATGGTACCCGCAAGGCAGCAAAAGCAACAAGTGAGAGACCAAACTCTGTTCTTATACTATGTGCAGACAACCCACCCCCTGCAGCACTCACACCCATAATCCTACCCAGAACTATGCCAAACCAATCAGTGGACTGATTTACTAATCACACACCCTGAATCCCAGCTCCACATCCAGTCACCTCTGAAAAAGTCCTATAACAGCATGAGGCTTTGAGAGACACCCATATGCAAACCTTACAACACCCCCATTGATTTTTAGTTGGCTATTTTTGATACTTTTCTGTCATCACTAGTTGTCTCCTTTGTATATATATTTTGATTCATTAATTACATTGTAGTTCATCAAAGAAAAGGACTAAATCCTTTGCCTGTTTGAATCTCCCATACAGCACCTAGTATAATGATTTTTGTTTTGTAGATGTTAAAGAAATTAAAAATATTCTGGCAGTATTGAGTGTAGATCAGTCCAACTTCCTACATGCCAACAGAGAAACAAAATAGTGGATTTCTGAAGGTAAAGGCAAGAAGATGTTTTAATAAATCACTGAGTCTTCCTATTCTGAGAACAATTTTTGAAACTAACATCTCAAGGAGAAATGGAAATTAGTGCATTCTGCCTTTGGCAATGAGCCTCTTCTAAAAGCACTAAAGATAAATTTTCTGACTCTCATGTGAATTTGCTTCATTTTCACTATCATTACTGGCATTATTTCAGATATTCATGTATGAGATCTCTGCCTCATAAGCCCTTGGTGTTTCCTCCTGATAGAGCTGGTCACAATGCAGAAATCTTTTGTGACATAATTACAGAGGAACACACTGTATTGTCAAAGCAGGCCTGTAGAGTAGCTGGTATATGAAGGAATGACCAACAAGATATGAGGTAAAAAGATAAAATTGAAGAGAGAGTGGTATTATATTTTTCAGCTTGGCACTGCTATGCATACTAAGGGAAGATTTCTGTTTTCTTATGGAGCCTCTTGTAACTGAGTCACCAAAATTCTCAGATTCTAGAAATACCAGATACTGAAAAGAATCTATTATTTCCCTAAAAAGTCATCTAAATGATATAATCATATAGTTTTTCTCAATCACTAAAGAAAGCACCAATGATTACTAATACATTTTTGAAAGAGAATGCAAAGGTTTGCTAGTTCCAGGTCTTCCACAGAGTAGAAAAAGAAATGTTTGAGAAATTAAGAAACCTGTCTAAGATTTTGTGTGAAATTCAGTATCCAGTCAGGACTCTGATTTAAATCTAGTTGCAAATGTACTATAAAGCTTTATCTTTCACAGGAAGAAAGACTACTTTTAAATATAAAAAATAATTCTATTATCATTTCTATCACTTATAGTTAGATCTGTTGTCACTCAAAAACATGCTAAAAAGACTTCCACTGCCAGTGACAATGAAGTAATAGGGACCACGTGTACCCTTCTGACTAAAATTACCAGAAAGAAAATAAAAATAGAAGAAACAAGACCCTGTACATAAGACAACAAAGGACAACAATCACTAAGAGACAGGAAAGTAATGAGGGGAATGAGGGAAGATCGCTCTGCTGTACTCCCTTGACAATCTCAAGAAGAAAAAACCTGAGACAGAGCTTGGCCTTCTCCTTAAAAGGAGGAGATGAAGATGAGTCTGGGGAAACTGAGGCAACTGCACCATGCAAGGCAGTGTACAGTGAGGCAACTTGCCCGGAGAGAGCCCTGGAAGTCTGGAGAGTAATGTCCTCCAGGACTGTATTTAGCCAGGTATTATTTGGCGTATTATCTGTGAAAACTACCTAGAAGCCTGAAAAACACAATCTGGGATGATTTAGAACAGGCAAAGGTTCACATGAAAGCCCGAGACTTCTGCCTTCTCCAGAAGCTAGAAGTAAATGTTTTAAGGTTAGAAGCCATTAGGTAGATTAGAACACACAAAGAAAGGTCTTGCTTCGGTACTGTGGAAATGATGAATCCTAGACTGAGCACTGTTCTAATCTCATCTAACGCATCTTGAAAGCACGCTGTTTCTAAGTTATCTAACAGTATCCCAAAACAAAGTTGATTAGTAATTACAGAAACACAAAAATCAATCTAGCATCCAGCAAGTTTAACTTGAGGAATTTATGAGCTTTTAGGTAATACTTTTACTTTAGTTATGAGAACATGGAGGCTATTTCTGACTCACACACATAGGTAAATGGTAGCTGGTATCTGTAACTCAATCTGAGTTCAAATCTGTTAGATAAACAAGTAGAAAGACGAAAAAAGAACTTAACATGCAAATCAGATGGAGGCTCCTTAGTCTGAATTTTTAATTTAATTTTGATGCATGCTATTATTTGATTTTGAAGCAGTGATCTTACAATCAAAAGAAGTGGAGGTGAAAATGAAAGGTGTAAGGCAAGAAAGAGGGAGGTGTGGGTTGTTGTGAATGTAAACAGATCAAGAAAAACCTGGCTAGACCTTAGAGTTTTGTAATTTTTTCTTGTCGGTTTTTCTATTAAACTAATACAGGATTTAACAAAGTAGTGATGATAGCCTTCTACCTCAGCATTAAAGCAATCAGTATCACAAATATACACAACAAATGCTAATATGGCCATACAACCAAGTAAGTGATACACACACTGTACAGAGACACACACAGTACATATTTTCCTGACATGATTCCAACTGGAGAGATTTTTGCCTCTTCCCACAAGCTTATCTTTTCTAAATACCTGTATTTAAACAGAAAACTTTCAACATATATGCTTATATTAACATGGAGCCTGCCTTGATAAGCATACTTCCTAAAACAACCTACAATGATGAGCAATCCAACTTGAGATTTAAAGATCATTCCAATGATTTTAACCACAAATTTGACAACTGTCAAATTTCTACAACTCCGTTCCATTTAAACAAGCTGCTCTAAATCCATCCTATATTATTATTTATTTATTATTTTTTAGTATATTGTTTCTGTTGCATCACTAGTGGGTTTTCTTTTCTTAGGACAAGCTGACTGATGGGATCGGTATTTAATTTGCATGCAATTTTTTAAAATGATAGAAATTTTTTTATTTTAAAAGGAGCTTTCATAAAACTCATAGTCATTCATGAAGTATTGATCATGCAAGCACTCCTTGTTAGAAAGGGCTGGTGCCAGGTGACGAAGTGAGGGAGAGGGCGGAGGAGATGCAGCATGAAAACAGGTGAGCCATTGTGCTAGAACCTTCGGAGCAGTGCAATCATCACAGAGAAGCTAATTTGTGAAACTGCTAAGCAAAATGACACGGGTTTCCCTGTAATTGTATTTGAGAAATATTTAGAGATAAGAATAATATAGAAATCACTTGATAACAGATATCGTGCTTTCTTCTCAAACTCTTCTGCCCTGAGAGGACCAGCGTTCCATTTGTTAACCTGGAACTCAGCTTACTCCCACTCTGTGTCTTCCATTCCTAAATCAATAAATAGCAATCCTTTGGGGATATGAAATGAATAGCATGTGATATTGTTGGAGCAGTTTTTGCATAAATTTACATAAGCAACTGAAGATCACTGGACCCCCTGAAGAGTAAAAGCTAGCCACAGTGGATGCTGCACTTGAAATAGTATACCAGGGATGACAATTTTAATGATGCAGGCACTTAAATTCATTAATCTGTTGTCCTTTATCAAGGGAGGAAGTCAGTTCTTTTATATTCTCAAAGTAATGAAGGAAAGAAGGTAGGGAATGACAATTAAAAAATATAAGACTTTTGTTGCACTGACTAAAGGTCAAAGAGGGCCTCGAAATCCTGGATTCCACATCAACAGCTGATGTCGGCTCAAAGTGCAAACTTCCAGACAAATTTGTATCATTCCTGGTTGGAAAAACTAAGATATTTTTATTCCCCTAATTTCATTCCACAAACATTTATAGAGATCCCTATGAAAAACACAACTCAACATATATTTAGTAATTTCAAAATAACCATGTAAGTGCTTAGATACAGTTTTTTAAAAGTAAGAATGCTTACATTCATGGGGAAATAAAGGTAATTAGCAAAAATGGGAGTGGAATGTTAATTACTGGTTTTAATAGCATTGTTTTTCTGCTCTTTGATCACCACAGAAACCATTGCATGTTGTTTCCACACAAATTTTACTAGATCTGTTTTATGTATTGCAACAATAACCTAAGGTGTTACTCTATTTGGCAAAAGTCTCTTTCAAAGTGGCCAATTATTATTGATTAATGCAGAACTCACTGAAATAAGATTTCTGGGATTACCTGCAGTGAATTTATTTTCTTTTGATACGTAAGTAAGTACAGTTACATAAAACCAGGGTAATTCCACAATGTACATAAAGACGATAATTTGTGAAAAGTTTTGTGTCATCATAATGTTTATATTACTAATCTACTTATGGACATAAGCTATATGTGGCTATTTCTATCTTGAAGAAATAGCACAAAATATCCTTAAAAATATAGTTTGATATGTAGAAATAGATTAGAGAGTAAAGCTATATATATTTCACTAAAAATTCACAGCTTCTCTAGGAACTGCACTTTTCTGTACTTCTATTTGCCATCCGTCATATTTTATTTTATTTTATTTTATTCATTTATTTATTTTTTGTGGCACCGGGATTGAACTCACAGCCTCGCACCTGCCAGACAGGCACTTAAGCTGCTGAGCCAAACTCCCAGCCCTAGTTTTTTGAAGCAGGGTCGCACTATGCAGCTCAGGTCGGCCTTACGCTCCCGTTGTAGCCCAGTCCGGCCTTGAACTCCCAACGCTCTGCCTACCTCAGCCTCCCGAGTGCTGGGATTAAAGACGTGCGCCACCACGCCTGGCTCCCTCATATTTTAGAAACTTGTTTTTCACTAGTGAAAATGATGTAGTCATAATGCAGTTGGACACCACCATAGAGATGGGAAGGAGGCCGAATTCAGGACTGTGCCTGTTACTCATTAAAGGCATGATTTGTGTTTTCTTCTGTGATGGTCACAAATTTAAAAGCCATTTTTGCTCTGAAACATAACCTTCACTTGGCCTTTACTTGGTTTCCTTTGCTACTATAAATTTGACTCAGATATTTTTCTCAGGTCCACATAGGGGTATGACGGTGGTTTGGAGAGTGTCTGTCTAGAAGCTGGCCCGGCCCGGTTGCTGAGCCCTGAAGTTTAGGTGATGCAACCCCCTGCACACACTGCAGGCCCCCACAACCACCCTCATCCAGACTGAGGACACCAAGATAGGAAGCTTATGGGGATCTACAGCTACACCCAAAAACGTTCAGTCATTGATCTAAATCTGAAATTACTCCGTTTCTGGGTAAAGCAGAATCCCATATGACAGATTGGCACAGACAGAGACAATCCTGGGAATAAAACCATGCCTCGGCCCTAAAGATTCCAGAACCTTGGCACCAAGACTAAGATAATGAGCTGGACATGGTGGCCCACGCCTTTAATCCCAGCACTCAGGAGGCTGAGGCAGGAGGATCATTGTGAGTTCGAGACCAGCCTGGGATACAAGGTGAGTTCAAGGCCAGCCTGAACTGCTTAGTGAGACCCTGTCTCAAAAAAATAGGGTTGGGGATTTAGCTCAGAGGCATAAGTGCCTGCCTGGCAGGCACAAGGTTGTGAGTTCGATCCCCAGTACCGCCCCCCCACCAAAAAAAGACTGAGATAATGGTTCACAGGACCCCCTTCCAGCTTTGTGAGTAAGGCAGAGTCCTTTCTTTCTTCCTCCTAACTTTTCAATTAAAGCTTTTTCTTTCTGTACATGTGTACCTTAGTTTAATTTCCATTTCTATTAAAGCAAGGATCCATGCTACCCAACAACAAAACAATCATATTTCATTGAAGATATGGAATTCTATTCATGCAATGTCCTTTCAAGAAAGTAAAGTAACCATCTCACAAGACAAAAGTTTGATATTACCATTAGGTATATAAAACATCACATGATACAGGATTAATTATTTAATAATTTGGTTTCTTTCATAAGTGTCTATTCCAGTATGTAAGCTAGAACTATTTCTAAGTCTCAGCTTAAGAAAATTCTGAATAACTGTGTCTAGTTGTAACATCAACCCCATCAAAAGGAAGCTAAGTCTGTATTTAAGGTTCACTGCGGTTTTCATTTTTTTCAGCTCAGGTGCTACAAAAGGTCTAAATGAAAATAGGTATTTAAGTGAGAAATGAAGTTACTTCCTCTTCACTATCACCCAAATAACAAGTCAGAGAACATCTGCCACTTCATAAAAACAAGGGAAATGAGTATAGAGACTTGAATGTTGTAAGAAAATACAGTAAATTTAGGCTCCTGAATGTAATCTAGATACAGTAGCTTAGAAAACTGTTGGGCTTTTGGATACAGATATGGAATCCAGTGAGATGAAGGCAAGAGGATGATAATGACCGAAATGCTGAGACACAAGACTGTGGTGATAGCTACTACAGGAAATTTCAGCCCATTCTGCTGGGAGACGCAATTTCTAAAACGTTTTTTACACAGGGTCACTCTGGTTGTACAAATTAAATCTCTTCCAGAGGATGGGCAGGTTCTCCCGCTCCGCCTGTAGTGTGGCATATTAACTAGCAGTCACTTATTAAAGTGCGGATTCATAGGGTCACATTCACCAGAGAGCATACAATTAAGTGAGGAAAATCACATTAAAGGGGATAATCAAGTTTTCCTGTAATTATGCTTATGAGTAAATTGGTGTGACAATTCTTTTCAGTCTAATTATGTGATTCAGGGACAATGATACATTAGCTCTATTTTGTAAAAAGATCTAAAACCCTCAGGTGTTTTATCAGACATGTTGTTTTCCATATTTTTAAAATCACACACAAGTTAGCACTGACCACAATTTATTATTATGGAGCGGGAAGATATAATTTTATGTTGATATTGACTAGAACTTTTGTGCTGTGAAACTTGCTTAATTGAGACTGTGCTAGAAGATAATTTGCCTAAATGGCCAAATATTCTGGGCAGTGACATTATTTCTTATAAAATAGTAAACAAATTTTGACTATTTTAGGCAGCTTTCTGTTCAGAATAACCATGAGGAGACCGCAAGATGTGTTAAGTTTTTAAATAAAACTTAAAATCAATAATAGAAACCAAATTTCATCATGTCACGTTGTCCTAACTACATCCTCTTACATATCCTTTGAGTTCTAACCTCGTGACTTTATGATATTTTCTAATCAGTAAATATTTGTTAATGGTTTCTGGAATAAGAATTATGCCAAGATCTTTTTTTTAAAAAAAAGCTAATACTATGTTTTTCAGAGGCAGAGTAACTTTCTATAAATAAATATCTTTGACACTACAGATAATGGTATGCAGTTATTAAAAATTTACCCCAAGTATGCCATATTTAAGTAATGAAAGTAACCAAAATTATCAGTCAGCTATCCACTACATACAAGATACTCCACCTGCTTAATCTAGTCCTCGTCCAGTACCTGTGTCCTGGACTTGCTGTTCTACTACAGATGATGTTCTCACTTCAGGAACTTAAACTTCATGGTTGTCTCTGCTTGAGTTCGCTTGCTTTGGCATGCTTTCTTCCTTAAATGTCATTTTCTCAGGGTGCTCATCTCCCCCAAACATTCTACTATAAGTCCCCACTCTCACCTCAATACTCATCTTTTACCCTGATATTCTTGATACGTAACATTCCTTCTTCTTTTTTGTGGGTAGTTCATTGACTATATTTTAAATTTTAGTGTGGGATGTGGCATTAAACAAATACAGCAGTTGCAAACTTTTGGAGTTCAATTAAGCAGATCATTTGCATAGGAATCACTTGTTTTAAGCTTTAGGGTGCAGAGTAAACTGAATTGTGAATTAGGTTAAATAAAAAATCACTTAAATGTATGCAAACTTATTCTTGAGCGTAGTCATTTGTTTACTTATTGTTTCTGGTTCTTATAACAATATAAGGTTAATAAAGACAATATTTAGTCTTCATCCTTGTTGAAAACTCAGTATTTATAATAGTTGGCAAGACATACACAGTCAATGCTTAGAATTGTTAAGTAGAAACCTCATTACTGAACTTTTCACATATGATAAAAATTTTTTTCAATTCAAATTCAAATCTAATGATTCATGTATAAAAACAAATTATTAAATTTTTTCAATTAAATTCAAATTAAATGATCCATATATAGAAAAGAAATTATTAAATTTATATTGAAAGAGGAATTATCAATAAACATGATAATCACATTGCTTCTAATTTTCATGTACCCAGTAAAAATGATCCATGTCTGAAATCATGCCTTGCTGACTGTAGGAATTACTGAAGTTTAAAATGTGGGAATAGAGAGAAAAGATGTTTACCGAAGGAACTCTAGAAAGGGTAAGAGTCTCTGTACTGGCCCTGGAGAGAATCAGGTACCATGAAGAAAGAGGAAAAGACAAAGTATGATACAAGAGAATGAATGAAAAAAGCAACTTTCTTGACTCAAAATCCAGTGTCTTTGGTGGGGTAGGGTGACGGGCAAGTGGATTGCTGGGGACTGCAGATTATAAACTGAGTCTAGAGGACATCAGGGGCCATCCTTGTCCTCCTCTTTGAGCCAGACTGGAGCTCGGAAACGCCCTGCTTTCTTCTGCACAGCTGAAGCCCTACAACCAATACTGTGGTGCCCACAGGGCAAGACCTGCTGAGGACTGAGGACAAGGATCTTTAAAGCAACATAGTAGCAATAGTAAATAGTTTCCCCTGAGGCAACTACAGTCTCCTTATTGATCCTTGTCTTATCCTTGCAAGAATGCTTTTTTCTTCTTACTCGCCCACTGTAATCGCCCTTACCCTTCACCCATCGTCCTTGACACAGATGTAATCAATAAACACCAAGGTTCTGCCTGCCTCCTTCCTGATCCCTGTTACATCGCCACTTCGTGTCTTACTCTTTCTTTCCTCTGTGAGCTGTAACACATTGCAGGAGATTGAGGCCCACTGCAGGGGTCCCCAGTAGTGGGCCACGGGCATACATGCCACTCTGGAAGAGGATCGGACTGAGGGGGAGAGTCACCCTTTCCGTGGAGAACTGTTGGATGGAATAGACTCACAAGCACTCTAATCTCCCTACCAGGCATGGTGAGTGAGATGTTTCAAGCCAGGGATTCAGAGAAGCCAAAGGCAGTGAAACAGCCCATGAGACAATACCACTACACACTTAGGTTTTGAAAACACCAGTGCTCTGCTTTCTGTAGGTGGGGGAACTGTGGGGAGAGAGAGAAGGCTTGCCTGACACGCACACAGAGAAGTAACCCATTCCTGCCCCCTCCCCACATAAAATGCAGTACTTTGCTTGTGGGTCATTCAGTGCACGACCATGAGCATGGGCAGCTCCCGTGGGGCATAGCTGGGGGTGCTGCAGAGGGTAGGGGACTGCACCAAGTACATGGATCAGAACCTGGAGCGCAGGTGGCCTGCAGAAGGCGAGGCAGAGACTGGTGTCCAGTTCAGAGGGTTTCTGGGGTTGCACTAGGAAAAGGCTTAGGGAGGGCCCTGTCCCTGCCCTAAGTGGACAGCAGCTGAACACCAGGACCAGCGGGCAGGGCTGGTCCCACTGAGGGGGAGCCATGGAGACACAGGGGACAGAAGGGTGAATGGTGGTCCCAGGGCAGAGCAGGTGCTTTCCTGTTACTTCGCTAAATACCAGAAAGGCCTGAGATGGCCTGAGGCCCTGTCCTCCACCCTCTGCCCCAGGCTGGCAGCAGGGGCTCTCTGTGGAGCCTGAGGGCAGTGCAGGTTCCACGAGCAGGTCTGAGACAGAGACAGATAGAGGATTGTGGGAGGAAGGACAAAGAATAGCATACAGGCACCTATATCCTGGCATTGTTCTAGGTAAGGGAGAAGCGAAGGCATGGAGATGACCACTATATTTGCCTGGTCGTGAAGGCAGCAGAAGTGAGTATGAGATCCTGGTAGAAGTCGATGGAGAAGTGGGAGTTGGACAAAAGACACCACATCAAATTCCTCCCAAATTGATGGAGGCAATAAGAATGTGAGACTGTAGCTAAGTCCTGCAGTTGTCATATCCAGGCTCTAGTTTGCAGCCAGAAGGTGAATCCAGATGAATCTGTGCCTCACCACTTTGGGCAGGCACTTGAGTGGTCCAAGGAGGCAAAGTGCTTGGCTACACATAATCAGAATGTGACTTCAGTGTAGAGAGATGTCTTAGTTACTTTACTCTTGTTGCAGAGACAAAATAACCAACACCCAAAGTTAAAGGAGGAAAGGTTCATTGAGTTCATAGTTTGCAGAGGTTTCAGTCCATAATCAGCTGGCCCCAAGGCAGGGTAGCACTGCTGAAGAGAAACAGTGCACGGTGGGCAGAAGGTAGCAAACCAAGAAAGAGACAAGACACGCCTCTTTCTGTCCTTGTATTGTATCCAGGCTATCGAAATTAGGGTGGTGCCAAACCAATCAGTGGGGTGATTTAGTAATCACTCACCCTTAATCGTAGCACCCTTCACCCTAGCATTGCACCATGAATCGATCACAAACTCTAGATTCAGCCACCTCTGAAAAAGCCCCACCTATGACTGCATGGGGCTTTGGGGGATATTAGACACAAGTCATAATAAGAGAGTTCTGTCGATTAATGATGCAAAAACTGTGTAAAGTTTGTTGTTGTTGCTATTGTTGCTTCCGTGTTTGTTTCAGGGTATCTCTTTGTTTTCTAGTTATTCTTTCCTTATTTGTATTGTTTTTATTTTATTTACTTTATTTTATTCTTTAAGAATATCCCCCTTGTCTTCCTCCCTCTTTTACTGCTTTTTCTCTTTTACATTTTTACTTTCACTCATCCCTCACATGTATGTGTTCCAAAATCCTCATAGCCTCTCTCAATCTTTTAGCACACTCCACCTATTTGTGTACCTATGCTCACCTGCACAAATATTCTCACAATGCCCCTCAGCGCTAACCTTTACCCTGGTTATGAAACAATTCCAACAGAGTCTGACCTACAGCCTGTTTTTACCCAGTAGCATTTCTCTTACATCCTCTTCTCACTGACATAGCCCCATCTTTTATCTCTTCCCCCAACCCTCCACATCACAGACAAACCACAGTTAATAATATAGTCTGTAAGGCATAATGAAAGAAGAGAAAGATTATTTTAAAAATTTAGTGTTTACAAATGATGTGTGGTTAGAATTGTTGATACTGTTATAACCGGTAGACATTCTCTCCTTATAGCACTGTGACTGGGTCTAACCCAATTAAAGGGAATAGGTGGAAGTGGTTGACAATACCTCTTGACAAATAAAGCCAATATCACATCACTGGAAAACTGAACCTAACTAAAGAAACCTTCGTAACAATAACAAATTCTCTTCACTCTCTTTGACCTTTAACCCTCTGCATACATGTCCAAAAAAAGCATGCAATGACAAAGTGAAAAAATGTCTCCAAAGATTCCAAACACTCCCAAAGCGGATACAAGGTGCACCAACAGAGAGGAGGTCAAAGACAGAAGAGCTGAACTACTGTGATGATTACAGAAGAAGCAAAGAAAGTTGGAGAACTCCAACATGACATAACCCAAAAGATAGCAGAACTAAAAAACAACATGAACAATGAGGTTATAGAAGAAATCAATAAAAAAAATTGAAGAGTTGACAAAAAATGAATGAAAACTTTGCAAAATAGGGACTCTAAGTCTTTGAAAAGGTGCCAAACAGAAATTAGAGAAAGAATTCCCTTGAAAACAAGAACAGCAGATGTGACGAATGTGAAGAAAGAATCTCAGACCTCAAGGACAGAACGGGAACACATGATGACATACTCAAGGATACCTTAAAAATGACAAGAGAACAAAAAAATTTATCTAGGGGTTACTAGATGAAGCTAAAAAGATTAATCTAAGGCTAGTTGAGCTAAGAAATTATAGGACAGCACACAAGGGATAAAAAAAAATCTGTTTAAAGAAATTATGGAAGAAGATGCTACAAGTATGAGGAGAGAACATAGCATACATGTAAACAAGGCTTATAGAACGTCAAATAACTTTGATTGGAGCAGAAGCTGCCCACAATCCCAAATTTCAACACAAGGGCAGAATCGTAAAAACTGACAGAGAAAAGCAAAAAAAAAAAAAACAACAACAACAAAAAAAAATTTATGAGATAAGCTCATTAGGATTAAGTAGATATCAGAAAATGGAAAGAAATGCCTTTTACCTGGACGAGCAGGATCAATATTGTCAAATGGGCATACATCCAAAATAAATGAGTATATCAATGCTATTGTAATAAAAATATAAAATATTATTCCTCACAGAACTATAGAAAAGAATCTTAAAATTAATATGGAACCTGAAGTGACCTAGAATACCAAAAACAATTGTGGGCAATAAGAACAAAGTAGAAGACATCGGAATCCTACAGTTCAAGTAATACTACAAAGCTCCAGTGATAAAACAGCATGGTACTAGCACAGAACCAAAACGTAGATCATTGGAGCAGAATACAGGAGGCAGAAACCACCCCAGACACATTCAGGGATCTGATCCTTGACAAGGGGGCCAAAAACACACACTGGACAAAAGAGAGCC
>RJWM01007057.1:0-80379 GCA_004363535.1 Dasyprocta punctata | reverse complement strand
TAGTGAACCAAAATATCACTCAAAGAATAAAAACATCATCATAGTTCATGGAAGCTGATAGCTTGCTAAGTGTCAACATGACCAAGTAGGGAATTGCACAGCACAGATGGGAAGAAACTCAAGACTGGAAGCTTAGTGAATAAAAACCATTCATGACAGGAGCTAAGAAAAGAGGCTTGTATAATATAGATGGATAGTAATAATGTAAGAAACAAGAAAAATGTCCTTCAAGGGCAAGCATATAACAGGATTAATTCTCTTTTAAGAGAACAATTTTGAAAGGGAAGGATCTTAAACATTAATCCAATTCGACAGTTAAGGCATATTGATAACCTTAAGCAACCACAGTGAATCAGGGTGAGTAGAAGCCAAATTTAATTATATAAATTTTAAAGTTTGAGTGAAAAATATGAGCTAATCTTGAAGGGCTTTGAAAATTTAAGTATGAGTAATAACTACTGCCTTTCATAGGATAGAGGTTTTTTGTTTTTTATTCCAAAACTAACTTTAGTAAAACAAAAATACAAAGATTGAAGAAAAAGAGGCCAGTTCTTATCAAAAGTAAATACTTCATATAGGTCTAAAATTGACAGATTTCTAGTACCCACTTTTAGGATGTGACCTTTACTCCACACTACACACAGAAATCCATAGCCATCATGTGACTTTCACTGGGCATTCCACAGGACTCATTACTTTTAGCTAGCATGCAGCACAATTGTCTTGGTTACTTTTATCTTGTTAAGATAAAATACCTGATGCCCAAAATGAAGGAAGCAAAGGTTTATTTAGCTTACAGTTTTTGGATGTTTCAGTCCATACTCAACTGGCTCGAATATAGGGTGGTATAACTGAGGGGCAGCCATTCATGGTGGCCACAAGAGACAGGGGCAAGAGGGCAAAAGGGGCTAAGCACCACTCCTTTCCTCTGTTATACTGTGTTCTGGCTCCTTGGACCTGGCTGGGTGCAGCAATCACATTGTCAATCCCAGCGCTAGACAACAATCCAGTCACAAATGCTAGACTCAGCAACCTCCATGACTGCATGAGGCTTTTGGAGGACATACAAACCACAACACCAATCTTCCTCCTCTGTTTCACGGACTGTCCAACTACCACAATCTTATGCGGACTAAGTTGTGTGGCTACCGTAACCTCATATCTTCTCCATTAAATATTTTTCTATCGTATGTCCTAGTATTGTAGCTGCTATTGCTCTATTCAATGCCACTATTAGATCGCCTCACATAATGAAACTGTCATCATAATCAGAAGGATCCTAAAGATTTCCTAGGTTGTGTCACCAGCCAGTGGTTGTTTAGTGACACTTACTTTGATTAACTTTGTGAATTAATTCAGTGTACTTATCTATTATTCACTTGATGTTTTGTGTTTATTAGTGCCAATGTAACACAGAAACACCTTTCAAGCCTCCTTAAATCCAATGAGTATTAAACTATTCATAGTTTTCAATAAAGCAAAAGCTCAAACAATCTCATTTGGCTTCAGAACAGCTTATCTTTCCTTCCATAATTTATCTAGCTTCTCTAAGAATCTTCTTGGGAGGCAAAGATTGGTAAGAAAGATACAGTTTGCATTAAACTTGTGTGAAGAACCTCAAGAATATCAGGTAAAGACAGTTGAAGGAACATGATGAAGTGAAAAATGATCAGTATGAGACTTAGTAAGAATGTGTGGACAGAAAAACATTCCAAGAAAATCTAGAGGCAAGTGGAAGATCAAGAATATCCTTCCTATGAATATAGAAAAAAGACATAAAGTAAGTGGTCAATGAGATCAGATGCTCTGAATGTTAAGGAAAAACAATGAGAATATAAGAGTTAGGAATGTAGAGTGGAGACCAAAAGAAGAGCAATTTAAGAGGCTGGAGAAAGCAACTTAGCCAGAAGAACCGCTTCAGGCTGGAATACGCCTGTAAGGTCAACACCCCAGACCTGGACCATGTTGCTCAGCCAGGAATGGATACTAGAGTTCCTTATGATTGTACTTTATGAAACAAAAATGTTCTACATTTATCTTTTAGGAAAAATAATCTTGAACATTAAAATCAAATACAGGAGCCTATTTTATTGAGCATGTTATAGTATTGGATCTATCATGTACTTTATCTTCATGATAAGGTAATTCAAGATGTTTTGTTCTGATTATTATTCTCTCTTCTAACACAGTATTAATGTTTGTTTTTAATCACATCTATATATTTTGATTAAAGCATGTTTTCTTTAACAGTCAATAAGTTTTATATGGAAGCGTTTAAGAAATCTTTCATGTAATATACACATTAAACATTAAGCAGAGATACCTGTCAGTTAATGGCTTATTTTAATGGCATGCATTGTATTGATTTCATTGCTCCCAAACCCAATATTATTAAGGAGGAAGAGATAAAATATTCATCTTAGAAAATGAGTGGAGCCAAATAAATTCCATAAAGACCCTAGCTCTGAGCTTGTTATTCAGGAAAAATTTCCAAGAAAAAAAGTCAAAAGGCCAATTTATTTAAAAAGAATAGCACTCAGGGAAAAGAAAAATGGATACTAGAAATTTCACAAAGAAAAATAGTTTATTATTCTCTTCCTCTTATTTTAAAAAATAATACATTTCTAAGTTTTAATCAAGAAATTGGATTATACTTTAATGTAATTGTAATAATTAGATTTTCTTGTTTCTGATTTTGATGTACAGTCATACTTCCACAGTTGCTACTCCAACAATCAAGTTTTATAACATTCTGGATCCAGCTGAGACACTGTCTCTTTTACAAGGGCATGATTCATAATGTATAATAACCAGTCACTTCACATTAACCTTATCGACAACAATAAATTATGCTTCTGCACTGTCTGCCATACAAGAGAAAGACTCTAGCCTAGTGTTCTTTTCCCTCTTCTTGCCCGTTTTATCTCTCTACTTCTCTACTTGTCCTGTGTGGTGTGGCTTGATTGCTGTTCTGAGGGGGTTGTAAGACTAGTGAATCATATTCTGTTCTCATGGCATTTCCACATAGACATGTGATAGTGCTTTATCATATCTGATCAAAGCAAACTTTGGTGCCCTTCATTATTATTTATAATAGTTATGATAAATAAAAAATGATTTTGTACTATGTTACACTTGCATGTAGTACTACATAATGTACCAATGCCTTTTTATGTAACTTTTTTTTTGGTACTAGGACTTGAACTCAGGACCTTGCACTTGCCAGGCAGGCACTTATGCCATTGAGCTATATCCCGAGTCCCAAAATTCTGTCCCATTCAAATATTCACACATTTTTTTTTTTGTACTGGGAATTAAGCACAAGACCTGTGTTTCCCAGGCAGGCACTTATGCTGCTGAGTTATATCTCAAGTCAACAATCCCTTCCTTATACTGATATACCTTAATATTTGCTAGAATTTGATTAGTACACATTTGCAGCACATAATGATTATATTCACTGTAGAGGGTTGGTACATGTACTTAACATATTTCAATTCCCTCATTATTAAAAAATTCTCCAAGTAGAACAATTCATCCAGCAAAATTCTCTGAATGACCACTTCTTCTATAATTATTAATGTCTTTTTCATTTATGCAAGTTGCACCTTGCAATGAAGTTCTACATTCTCTACTAGGTTAAATCCTCAATATTTTGAGAATGGCTATAGATTTCATATAAATTTTGACCTCTCTTTATTTTGGTCTTTAAAATAAGATGCAAGATAAATTTGCTTATATATGAAATGCATTTTGAACACTGCAAAACTTTAATATTCTATGCCTCAGGGATACAAAATAATTCTTATTATGAATATAACATGAATTTTCTTATTTTCACCTACAAAACAATTTTTCATGATCTCTATTCATTATTTTTGTTTGTGTTCCTTTTTTCTGTTGCCTTCATTTATAGGTCTTTAGTCTATAGTTATGATATTTGCTATTTTTCATGTAAAATATATGGCAAATAAGTGATCCTGGTGATTGCATTATTTTCTACATTTTCTTACCAGCAGATTTTAATTTGTAGAAAACAACAGAAGTTAATTTTTTTTTTTTTCAGCAGCGGAGATCAAAGTCACAACCTCGTGCTTGACAGACAGGCGCTTAAGCCACTGAGCCAAACTCCCGGGGCTAGTTTTTTGAGGCAGGGTTGCACTATGTAGCTCAGCCTGGCCTTGCACTCCCACTGTAGCCCAAGCTGGCCTCGAACTCACAACGCTCCTCCTACCTCAGCCTCCCGAGTGCTGGGATTAAAGGTGTGTGCCACCACGCCAGGCTTAAAATTTACCTTTTCAATACTTTACACTTTTTACACTTAAAGAAGTTTTAGACTCTGAGTTATGAAAGTATTTTCTGAATTTTTAAAAATATTTACCAATTCATTCTTACATTTAAACTTAATATTTGACATTCACTGCTTTGGATTTCTGTATGATTTTGTGGGGTATTTTTTGTGTGTGCGCGTGTGATTGTTTTGTGTCAATGTCTTGTTCTGTGTTCAAGAATGATCCAGACTTCCGGGGTGCAAGCCTCCTGAATAGCTGTGTGACAGTTAACTGATTGTGTCAACCTGAGTAACAAAGCCCTAGCCCACTGTTCTTGTCCCTTTTCTGGCCCATTCTATAAAGGGAAAAGGAAGCAGTAAGTCTCCCTTCTGTTTATTTGGAGGAGCTCTAGTCTGCCTTCACCTTTGATGTTGTCTCCTGGCTTCCAGTGCAGACTCTTCAGTTTCTAGCCCTTCAGCCTCCTGATAGGGACTTGCACAGCACACTCCACTGGGCTCCAGGCCTTTGACTGCACCCTTCCAATCCCCACTCTGTAAACAGTCCTTTTGAACTCTTCTACACCTGACTCTTGGGTGGCCATTGTAAGCTAATCTTATAAACTCTTTTACATTTGGATATCTTGCATTAAATCTGTTTCTCTAGTGAGCACTGACTGATACAAGCCACAGAGCGGGTGTCCACCACTGCACTCAGGTAACCTTTCTGATTTAAAAGAATTCATTTGTTTTAAAAGGCAGTTATAACTTCTGGGAATTAATTCTTCCTTGTAATATAAGTATTCTTAGCACCTTTGCAATGCACAAGTTTCATTACATGTGCGTAGGATTTATTCTGATGCATTTTTAATACTGAATTCTTCATTAATATTTTACCTCTTTAATTATCATAGAGTTATCAGTGGTAATGTACTCTGATATAGCCACTCTTCCCTTCTCAACATATTTAATATTGTTATGGACACTCATATCTCAGTGTTCTCATACATACTTTTTAAAAATCAACTCATGATGCCCTGGCGTGGTGGCACACACCTTTAATCTCAGCACTAGGGAGGCTGAGGCAGGAGGATCGTTGTGAATTTGAGACCAGCCTGGGCTACAAAGTGAGTTCAAGGCCAGCCTGAATTGCATAGTGAGACCCTGTCTCAAAATATAAGCCCAGGGATTTAGCTCAGTGGCGTAAGTACCTGCCTTGCAGGAGCGAGGTTGTGAGTTCAATCTCTGGTACATAAAAAAAAAAAATAAAAAACAAAAAAAAATCAACTCATGAGGTTTTTCAAAGTCTCTTAGCAAGTTTTCTTAGCCATAGACTTCATGAAATGTGACATTTATATATTTTAGTAAAATTTTGTAAGTTTCTTTTTAAAGAGCTATTACATGTTTCACAGATTGAGTTCAATATATTTTAAGTTGCATCACACTTGTAACACAGGTTTTTAACATCTTAAATATTTTATTTTATTTTATTTTTTTGTGGCACCGGGGATCGAACTCACAACCTTGCGCCTGACAGACAGGTGCTTAAGCCACTGAGCCAAACTCCTGGGCCTTCTTAAATATCTTAGACTTATATTGTTTATTGTACTTCTATGACAATTTTGATAAATTCTGTTATTGTTTCTAAAAGTTTTCTAAATGAGTTTCTTTGTAGACTAGAGGTAATTTCATCATCTTTGAGTATTCATTTATTATAATTTTATTTGTACTGTACAAATAACATGTCTGGTAAAATGTAAGAAACTATTCATTATTGCTTCATTCCTGATTTTACAACTAATCTTTTTAGCTTTTAAAACATTATTTTACCTTTAATCCCAGCACTCGGGAGGCTGAGGTAGGCGGAGCGTTGTGAGTTCGAGGCCGACTTGGGCTACAACGCGAGTGCAAGGCTGGCCTGAGCTACACAGTGCGACCCTGCCTCAAAAAAACCAGGGCTGGGAGTTTGGCTCAGTGGCTTAAGGGCCTGCCCTGGCAGGCATGAGGTTGTGAGTTCAATCCCTGGTGCCGCAAAAAAAAAAAAACAAAAACAAAAACAAAAAAAACATTATTTTAGACTGCTACTGCTTGTGCCTAGACATACTCTCAAAGTCTCCTGCAGGTCCAGGGGACAGGTTTTCAGAGGTGATTGAATCTAGAATTTGTGATTGATTCATGGCTCACTGGTGGGATTGAGATTGTGAATGGTACACCTGCCCTAGGATGCGTGGCCTGAACACAACCTAAGGAACAGAAAGAGGCTTGAATCTGTCCCTCTCTCATTGCTTTTGCTGTGTTTCACTGCCATGAGCTATTTTCCCTCTGCCATATGTCATCCTATCTTTGAGCCAGTTAATTATATACTGAAGTGTGTACAAATTTTGAGCTAAATAAACCTTTCCTCTTTTAATTTTGGGTGTCAATTATTTTGTCCTGGTCATGAGAAAAGTAACTAAGACAGAATTTGGTACTAGAGAAGTGGGGTCATAGCTCCCATAGCTCCTCTGTGGTTCAGGAGCCTTTGAGAAAGGCCTGTGGGAAGAGTTTGGAAAGATTTTGAGAAGCAGATCCAGACTTCCTTATATTGTACTGTATGGAGGATTCTGGTCAGGGATCAGATCATAAGGCTGATAAAACTCCTGCTGGTAAAGACCAGGCTCAGAAAAAAAAAATAATAACAGGCTCAGGAGGTTTCTGCTGAGAAGAAGGACTACATTGGCTATTGGACTCCAGATGACGTGTGTTATATCTTGGCAGAAGATTTGTCAGCGTTTTGCTCATATACTGAGACTTTGTCTGAGACTTAGGTTAAGGGCAGCGACTAGTTAATCTGGCAGAAGAAATTTCAAGGCAGTCAAATGTTGAGCTGGTGGCATGGCTACTGTTGGGGGTTTTTAGCCAGATTCATGTTGAGAACCAAGAGCAAAAAGTCCAGCAGGATGATTTAAAGCTTGAGTTTGGTCAGAAAGGAAACTCCAGTAAAGCTGTGAACTGCAAAATAGAGCAGAGGTGATCTTGATTGCTGAGAAGGAATAGAAGAACAGAAAAGATGGTCTGATGCATCACAAGCAGCAGAAGTACACTACCTTCTGCAGCACAAAAATTGCAAAAGTGAAAGACTTTGCTTTGAAAAGAGAGCCCCAGAGCACTATGTTCCGGAGTAGCTGTGGGATGGAGAAGGTTTTTCTCAAAATTTGAGTTCAGAGTGCTCAGCAGTTCAGGCGCTAAACCCCGACATCCCAAACAGAATGAAACTTGACTACTACTCCAGCTGGCAGTAGACCTTGGCATCATCCATATGGCACTGATTTTATTTTATTTTATTTATTTATTTACCTATTTATTTACTTATTTAAACCAGGAATCGAACTCAGCGCCTCATGCTTGCTAGGCAGGTGCCGTGCTGCTGAGATACATCCCTGGACTAGGCAGTGATTTTGGGTGCTTGAAAAATGAAAGAATTATGAATTCAGCAAGGCATCCACCTGGATTTCAGAAGGCCTGTGAGGTCATGCAGTGTGTCCCTATGAGGGCAGTGTGTGAAGTTGTGAGTGTAAAGTCAAAGGAACAGTGGAGACCACAGAAGTTTAGAGAAGCCAGGAATGTGGATCATCTGAAGGAAACTACCAGGAGAGAGCAGAGCAGGCCAAAAGAAGAGCCATGGGAACTACAACCACCAGCAGTGCAGTAGAAGCAGAGTCACCCAAAACTTTTGGAGTTCATATTTTGCCACAGATTTCCTCAGATGCTGCACATGGAATTATACAATTTAATGTTTTCCCAGCTGTATTTTGGACTTGCTTTGGTCTCATTCCTTTGTATCCCCTAGTTGTACCTTTAGGAATGATAAGGCTTATCTTGTGCTTTTTTATATTGGAAGTGTTTAACTTACATTTCATTTGTGCAAGGGCTCACAGCTAAGACTTTGACTTAAATCTCAGAGAAGGCTTGGGAGTCAATTATGGACTCAAACTTCTGCAAGCTGTGAGCTAAATAAACCTTTGCTCCATTAACTTTGGGTGTCCGGTATTTTGTCCTAGAAATGAGAAAAGTAACTAAGGTATGTAATTTTTCCATGATTTTTAATGTTTATTCAGTATGAGCTAGTGAATCCCTCTTTTTATTCTGATTGAATAGGAACTTGAGAATGAAATTTAAAGTTTTTTTTTTCAAAATTTTATCTGTACCCATTGTCTTGGTTTTAAGTATCATCTGAAGTTTTATTAATAAATTTTCTATTATTGAAAATTTCTGGACTAAACTACATCTGCCATAGTATCAGTTTATTTTTACTTATATTTCTTTACCTAGCACTTTAGATTTTGTGGGGGGGTTTTATATCCCCTTTTATACTGTGTAAAGTTCTTTCTCTTTGACTTCTTTTGCTCTTTATATTTGTGACATTCATTTTATGAATATACTATTAGTTTGCTCCTTTTATAGTTGCATTGTATTACATTTACAAACAATATACACCAAATGATTTTGAATTTATCTTGAAAAAGAAGAACACGTTTGAAGGTTTACCATTCCTGATTTCAGAACATGCTACAACATTACATAGTCAAACTGTGTGATTGATATATTGACCAACAGAGTAGATTCAGAGTCTGTTATGGTTTATACATTGTGTCAACTTGAGAAGTCTAGAAGTTTAACTGACTGGAGTGAGGAGAGCAAGCAGTTACCTTTCTAGGATATTGTTCATTGTGTCAACTTGAGAAGGTCAGAACTTTAACTAAGTGATTCAGCAGGGGGCCAGGGTCCCTAGTTTGTAACATCCTCATCCTGTGCAAAAGGAAGGCAGGCAGATGGTCTGAGTGCTACACCCACCCCAGGGGAGCAGCCTGCATAGAATAAAACGCAAATGAGGAGGGACTGATTGCTGCTTCTTCAGAGGAGCTCCAGTCTTTGCCTTCAGCTTGGACGTCGTCTCCTGGCTTCTGATACAGACTGTTCAGCTTCTGCCTCTGATTCTTCAGCCTTCATCGTAGACTCTTCAGCCTTCCATCATAGATTCTTCAGTGTTCCATCATAGACCAATCAGCCTCCTGATACAGACTTGCACTAAGTAAGCTCCAGTCCTTGGACTGGACCCTTCAACCTGCAGCATGCAGACACCCTCTGCACGCTTCCTTATTCAACTTTGTGGCTGATCATTGTAAGCCAATCTTTTACTTTCTTATGCTGTTGTATATCTTGTGCTATATCTGTTTCTCTAATAAACCCTGACTAATACAGAGTCCTTAAACAAAGGCAGTTTCAACAAGGATTACTGTAGCAGTTTATGCAAAAGGGAGACACTTTTTTGTAATAATGGCTATCCACATGGAAAAGAAATAAAGTTAGGACCTACTTTGACTACATATCAAATTTTAATTCAAAATTGATCAATAAACTGAAAGCAAATAAAACCATATAAAATTAGAAGAAAACAGAATCAAAAAATGTATTTGCCAGTGGATTCTAATACATCATATCAAGGCATGGACAATGAAACAAAAAACTAGAAAAAGAAGTCCTTGGAATATAAAAATAGCTACCAGAATTCAAGAAAATGTTTAAAAAATGTACTTTAAAAACAGTCAAGACTTGATTCATCATTTTTCCATGCAAACATCAATAATCATGAAATATACTTATCATTATTAGTTATCTAGAAATTCAAGTCAGAACTACAATCAGATACCACCACATACTCAATTGAATAACAATAATTAAGAAAATGCAAAAAAAATGTTGACAAAGATGTGAAAAATCAAAATCCTCATGTATTGCTGGCAGGAATGTGAATTAATGTTGACATTACATATGAAACAATTTGGAAGTTGCTTGAAAGCAAGCTATATGATTATTATGTGATTAAACTGTTCCACTTCTATAGATTTACTCAAAATAATTGAATAAAGTACTCAAATAAGTATTGTATACAGATGTTCACGCAACAACTGTTTTCCATAGCTACAAAGTAGAAATAATCACATTTTTATCATTGAATGATTGAAGAAACAATGTATGATGTATATAATTTGAGTAAATATGCTAGAATATTATTCAGTCATAAAAGAAACTGAAATGTGCTTTAAGGTGGATAAACTTCACAAACATTCTGATAGGTGAAAGAAGTCAGAAATAGCACACATTATATGACTCCATTTGAGAAATAACCCGAATTACTACTTCCTAAAACACAGAAAGTCAATTATTGGGTGACAGGTAACAGGGAAGGAAAAACATAGAATGAACAAGCAATGGTGTAGGGCTTTCATTTGAGGTATAAACATATTTTGGAATTTGATATATGTGGTGCTGACTTGTGAGTATCCTAACGGCAACTACCTGTAAACTTTTAAATGGTTGTATTTGTGTGTACTTCATGTAATGAAAATAAATTAGCAAAAATTTAAAAACTCATAGCATTTTACAGTAGTCATTCTTCCCTTTAAACAGTTATACATTTCTCTCCCTCCAAAGCTAAGAACAAGAAAATTCCTTAATATCTTTCTTATGGTGACAGCTTATTTGTTTACTTGTTTTTCCTTCTACATTGTTTCACTGAATAGTGACATTGTTCATTCTATTATCTGAGTTGAATATTTGGTGATTTCACACACTATTAATTTACATTTATTTAACATTTGATGGCCACCATTAGACAATGTGAAGCAATATATAACTTTCAGAGGCAAGTCTTTAATAACTTATGAAAGTAAACAGTTAGAGATAAAAGAGGGCATCTGCAGTAGATCTACCAAGTTAAACTGGCAAAGGAGTCTGGAAAATCAAAGTACATAAGCCATTCTATGCCTAGTGGTTGAAAGGTTTTACCATTTGTATAGTGTGATGACTCTGCATTACTCACCATTATAATCTGAAAATTTAAGAGTATGATGAAAATTTAAGAGCCCAACATTTACTCAAAACTTCATTTACTTATTCTTAAGGTTCTTAGAATTTACTTGATATAAAATACTTTACTCTTTTGGGTTTAATTCTTACCAATTTGATGCCATCCATTACAAAGTCTAGAGTACCAGATACTTAAACTAGAAATATTGTAGAAAGACTAATGCCTTCAACATAGATTCATTATCCCCATAAAGGATGTATTAGTTTTATATTAGTGTGCCAAAATACCTACTGTGCACAGCTTTTAAGGGTGGAGAATTTTATTTTGGTTCAGTCCATGATGAGCTGGTTTCGGGTCAGAAACGTAATGCCAAAAAGGTTTGGCAGTGGAAACTGCTCAATTCAGGGCAGCTAAGCAGAGGGTATGGGGAAGAGGTAGAGAGGAAGTGGCCAGGGCCCAGTTATAATTCCTAAGCATTCAGGATCCACGAAGACAACCAGGAATGCTCTTTAGTCATCTAGGACACACTCAACGAATCAAACTGATAATCAAATTTAATCATCACAAAGGAAATCTGTTTTGGTTAGCAAATGTGTAACAAAGAATGGGGTTTGTTGAACCAGATGTAGCAGAATATGATAAGATGTGCCTGTGGATTCTCACAGTCAGGGTAAACATAAGGAGAAGAGGTACAAAAAAGCATAGGATTTATGATATCCTCTTGCTATTCTTGTTCCAGGCAGCTGCTGTCCAGCTTGGAGAATAATATAATGTGTCTTGCCTGGATATCAGTGGTCTTTATTCAGATTCCTCAGCTACTCCAACTGCCTGGGATTTGACAATTCCAAGGGATTAGAGGTGCATGGGAGACTGACTAGGAAGGAAATGTATTAGCCAGAGTCAAAAGGGAGAGACAGCATTACGCTTTCTGCCCGGTAGCTTTCTGTCCTCTACTCAGTTTTGTTTGTTTGTTTGCTTTAGATTCGTTCTTAGCTCATTTCATCAGAATGACATTTGTGGTACAAGCCAGACAGACAAACCAAATTACCTTTTATTTCATTTTCCATTACCTTTGTTTATTTTCATCCAGAACATATGGGATGCAGTGTGATGATTCTGCCAAGAGAGAACTAGCGTATTTCCATATCCTTGCATAATCCAGTCCAAGTACCATTTGGGGGCACTCCAGTGTCTCTTAAATTTTAACATCTGAGAAATCTAATGATCTGCACCTACTGCCCAGTAAAGTGATGGGAAAATAAGGGTAAGAGAGGACTGTAGAATGACCTTCATATGTTGAATGTGAAAGTGAGAGTTAATGGCAAAGCCAATTCTAGACAATTTTATAGAAGAGCAAATAACCTTGGAAGACCAAAAAATTTTTTTTAAATTTATAGATTTTGCCACTCTGTATAAAACTCTGAATATATTTACCATTATCGATAAAGTATATTTACTGCCCACTTCTGTGTTACTATATAATGCTTTATCTTTGTTTTCAGGAGCAAAATCAAAATTCTTCCCTTTATTTTGCAATGTAATGTTTTGGATATTTTCCAGTACATTATATATGACTATTGTCACAGCTGAGTATCAGTTTACTTCATCATGACTGTCAGAACATTAGAGATTATGTTCAGTAGACAGGTAGGAGATGAAACTGATCCTCTGAGAATGATAACAGGACAGATAGAAATTGAATATACTGAAAGATGAATATTGGAAATTTTTTGTGTGTTTTAAATACTTATAACTCTGAACCAAAGTTATTCCAACTTGGTGGATTGTTCTTTCAAACACAATTATTAATGATCATTGCTAATTCTTTCAATGTCGAATGGATCACTATGTTGCCAGCATTTATTGCTATAACTTATATTATTCTCAATGTAACGAAATTACATTACATTTTAACCAAACTAGTCATGCGTATAGACCCTAAGATAAAAGAAAAGCTCATTTCACATTGGGTTTTTCTTGCATTCAGTTTGGCTCAGATGCTTTAAGAATTGCAAATGCTAATCTTGTTAGGTAGTTTTTAGCATTTCAATTAATGTCTCTCTATCAATAGAAAACTCAGAGGGTGTTTCTCATTCTATTTGTAAAACAAGCACTAAAAATATAAAATATCTGGCCCAAATATTTCTGAATTAAATTTAAATACATGCCAATGAAATGTTAGCAAAAGCCGCCTTCAAATTCCTGGAACAAAATTGCACTCACATTGCGATCTGTAAACCATAGTTGATGATCTTATAAGACTCCATAAGATGTCTAACTTGCTGAAAATTATTTCTACTTGCTTATAATTTCCTCCTGTACAATTATGAAAATAGTCATTCCCTTACTACTCTTGATCTTCCACATAATACTTTTTGGGCACATAACCTAATGTGTTCTTTTGCCATTTTCTTTTTGTGCATTGTTTTGTTTTGTTTTGTTCTGTTCTTTTGAGGTTTCACTATGTTTTGTTTTGTTTTATCCTTTCCAGGTTTCACTATGTGATTCAGGTTGGCCATGAACTCACTTTGTAGCCTGAGCTGGCCTGGAACTCTCAGTGATTCTTCTGCCTCAGCCTTCCCAGTGCTAGGATTATAGGTGTACCCACCAAGCCATCTCTTTTACAATTTTCTTTCTTTCTTTTTTCCTTTCTTTCTTTCTTTCTTTCTTTCTTTCTTTCTTTCTTTCTTTGGGGGGAATGGGGATCAAACTCATGATCTTGCACTTATCAGGCAAGTTCTTGCACCACTGAGCTAAATCCTTGGCCCTTCTTTTACAATTTTCAAAATAATGTAGAAATTCTGTTTTTATAGAATGTATTGCTAAGATAGTACAAATGTATTTTTATAGAATGTATTGCTAAGATAATTACCAAATAGTCCTCATGCAAAATTTCCCTGCTATGACCTCTTACCCTACTGGTAGTAACTTGCCAAAATGAATGAACTAACATTTATGCACTATTGTCAACAAAATTCCACACTTTATTCTAATTTCCTTAGTTTAATTAATGCTCCTATGCTGTACCAGGATTCCATCAAGGACATTACAGTACATACAATCATTCGTTTCTACTTTCATGTAGCATTTTCTCTGGGTTTTTGGAGTTGATGGCTGACAATTTTGAGGACTGGTCAGAAATTTTGAAGAATGTTCTTTAATTGGAAGTTGTCTACTGTTTTTCTCATGAATAACCCAAAGTTATATGTGTTTGTGAAAAAGATCCTAGATTTCAAGTATCATTTCATCACACTATAGCAAGAATACACAGTCACACAACTTACCACTAGTGATGCTCACCTTGGTAATCTGACTGTCTGGTGTCTCCACCGTAAATTTACTGTTTTTTTAAAAGTTATTCTGTTTTCTCACTCTTTATAAAATATCATATGGAAGAAGGTCACTCTGTACTGTTCCTACTTGTGGAGAAGAGTTAAGCTAGTTTTCCTAAAGTGTGATATATCTATATTATTTGAGTTATTCTTCATGAGAAATGAATCTAATCTTCTTTACTTACTTCTTTAAGTGGTCATTTATTTACAGCTGTGGATGTAATTGATGGTTATTTTTATTTTTAACAAAATCCAATAGTGTTTTATATATTGTGTTACTCAAATTGTTCTGCTTTAGAACACTGAGAAGTCCTTTTTGGCTCTTGTGTCCTTTTGGAATACATCTAGTTTTGTTTCTATGTATTAGTTTGGTTTAATTTTTATATTTATTATAATTGAAAATAATAATTGTGCATATTTATGGGGTACAATGTGACATCTTGTTCTATTTGTACATTATAGAAAGTATCAATTAAGCTAAGTAACATATTCATTATCACAACAGTTTTTCATTTTTCTTTTGTGATAACATTAAAACTACTACTCATCTATTATACATAAACATGAGTACAGTATTATTTTAGTAACATTGAAATATACTGTGCATTATTGTATATGTGTACACATATGATACATATTATTCACTACGGTGCAATAGACCACTAAAAGCTTATCCTACTTGTTTGCCAGAAATTTTGAACCCTATAATCAACATATTCCCTTTCTCAGTCTTCCCTTGCCTTCTCTGTTGCTTGTGTATACCTTGTTATCCTCTGTATATGAAACCAACTCTTTTAGATTCCATGTGTGAGATCATACAGTATTGGCTTTTCTGTATCTCATTTATTTCACTTATACTGAATGTTTTTTATTTTATAACACTTTAATGAGATGCTGCAAGATCCTCTTGAGTATTTGCTGCCCCAGTCCTAGAATAAACCATTTCTTTAAGGAACTGTGATTTCTTATATTGGCGAAATCAAGCTGTGGGTGTCACCTAAAGTAAAAATTTTGCTGAAATAAAAATAATTTCTTTTCTTAGGTATGTCTTTAGATACACAAAGCTTCAGTAGTATTTTTTATCTTCTTTCTTTGACTTTGCTTTAATTATAAGTTTCATATG
This sequence comes from Dasyprocta punctata, assembly GCA_004363535.1. Classification (NCBI taxonomy): domain Eukaryota; kingdom Metazoa; phylum Chordata; class Mammalia; order Rodentia; family Dasyproctidae; genus Dasyprocta; species Dasyprocta punctata. The sequence continues at coordinate 64,807 of RJWM01007057.1, read as the reverse complement.
CTCCATACAAAGACTTTTGGACAGGATAAGAATCCATTGAATGAAAAGAAAAAATAGCTCTAACTTACTCTAATATTTGTGCTAATTGGAAGGAAAGCAAAAGATGAATATTTAACTCAGTATTGGAATAGAGTGAAAGTATCTTGAGAAATGACCCTAAATCTTGTATTTAGTTTTTAATGATGCATACAACTTTTTGACGAATTTGGCTTTTAACTCATTCATTTGTTGCAGCACAGTGTCTCCTAATCATAAAACCCCTTATTATGGGCTGACTCTCTACTCAGTGTCACATGGTGCTCATAGGCGTGCATTAGCCTTGCTGTGTGCTCAAGTGGAGCTGGAGAGTCTCATGTGGTTTGGTCAAGTTGAGTTCTTTATTATCATAGGAATGAGGTCCACTTTATCTCCAATGCTCATCTAGATTGCATTCAAGACTTGTGGAATCCACTCACATTCTTTGCTATAGGAGTACATCCAATATCAAAGTCACCAAGGGATGATCTTCCCAGTATTGAATCCCTTTCAAGTTTTGGATCTCCTGTTTGAAAGCACAGAATTTCCTAAAATATGGAGAGAGGGAGGAGGAGGGGTGGGGAAGGGAAAGAAAAAGAAATAAGGTTTTTTATCTACATGTACCAGCGCTCTAAGATGATATAATCATTTTGCACTGCAAATATGTGCTATGAAAACTTTAAAAAGTGAATGAGATAATTAATTTCACTAGATTCTTGCTAATGAAGATAATTACTTATGCTATATCAAGAAAATCAGTCATCACAGTTAGAATTATATTCATAAGACACATGGATAATACAGTATTTGTAGATTGAGGAAAAATGTCTTAGGAACCATCTTTTTATTTGTCTTTTTGATACACAGTTTCACTATGCAGTTTAGGCTAGTTTTAAACTCATTTTATAGCCCAGACTGTCTTCAAACTCTCAGCAATCCTCCTGTCTCAGTCTCCTGAGTGCCAGGATTCCAGGTATGTGCCACCATGCCAGCCTTAGAAATTATTTTACAATTTTCTCTTCCAGTAATTTGTTTCTGAAAATTTTTAGAATACTCTTCACTGGAAGAAATAGAGAAATTCAATATTAGAAATGAGATAGCCAAAAGCAAGGCATACACAATTCAAATGTACATAATTCAAGGCTAATAATACAAGAGACTTCTAATTTGAATTTTGAGAGATGACACTACACATACTTTCTTATGAATTACAGTGAGTTCATTTCATTCTAAAAAATCTTTGAGTTTTCTGTTGTTGGTGGAGGATTTGAAGCAAGAGCAAGGTAAATTCTGTTATACTGCCCTATACTTAAGCACTTACTCTGAACAACAGCAGGTGTGATTATTGTGCATGATACTTAGATAGTCAAATCAGTTTATTTTAAGGCCAAGCTAGCATTGACAAAGACCTAAAATAAAAAATATGGAAGTAGAAAGATAAAGATTGTTCAATTCATCTTCTAAATTAGGGAAGGGTTCATCATACCCTCAATTGTACAGGCCGTGAAAATGCTGTGCGGGGAGAAATGCGAAGAAAGACTAGGAGAAGAATCTTTGAAGTCTATCAGAACATTTATAGAGTTGATCATTCTGAGGCACAAGACATACATGAAAGTCTCTAGGAAATAAAATTAGAAAGAAGGGTCAAATGTTTTTGTAATGTGTCCTGAATGAAAACTAACTAGAAAAAAATAGTCGTATGTTTATGTCTTTGATTATTAAAGAATTATAATGCAAATTTCTTTTTGTATGAAAACACGAGGAAGTATAATACCAAAGCAAAGGAAGTGAAAAAAAGAAAGAAAGAGAGAAAGAAAGAAAGGAGAAACATCAGTTTCATGATAGAAAATTTCATTTCCTAGGAATATGAAAACCAAGATTTAAGTGTTGAATATTTCACTTAGTGATCTCTTTCAAGTTGCTTAAGAAGAACTTCAATGCAACAGTTCATATCATAAGCATTTCATATATTCTCTTTATTTCTGCCAAGAATTGACAGGAAGTACATGATATTTCACCTTGGAAACTTACTGCAAGTCCTTGGTCTATTCGTGCCTACCTCGGAAGTAATATAATGGTTGAGGTTAACACAGGATAGCTGAAAATAAAGGATAGCTAAATATAAAGTAACATGTTAAGGGAGAAGACACTACTCTTCTAGGTTTGTTTTCATTCTGTTCACTTGACTCTGAAGATGTTTAGATAATATACAACATTACAAGAAAGACTTCTCACTGATTTTTATTGACAAATATTTCAAAATTAAAACAAATCTTTTAAGTTACTTGAATGGAATAGAATGAAATGGAATAGAATGCACATCCACATAGGAAAGACATTTATTTTTATGTTTGGAAATAAGATTTTTAGAAGTATATAAGCATCTTAAAGTTATATATAGGCATAGAGATGATTATACATTTTTTTGACATTGGAAATTAACTCCATACCAGTGAAAGGGAAATGAGCATATGAGAACTATGCATTTTATTTTATCAGTCTGGTTTTATCAAATCAGAAAATTTGATTTTCTTGGTTTTGACATTTTTTGGCTATCTAGATATATCTATTTATCTGATAGTAGTCAGATTTCTGTGTCACCTTGTATTTTTATTTAACTTGAGCCACAGAAATACTTTTGTCCTTTTTACTTCTAACATACTGGTATCTGCTTAAAAATCTGAGTAAAGATAGAATAGCAATGCAAAGGTGAGTAGTAACAAAAGAATATAACTTTAGAATGTACTGAAAAAAAATGAAAATTACCAGAACTATAAAGAAGAAGGTAATCAGTGAAGACAGATAATTAGTATAAGCCTGGGATGAAGTATAAGGAGAGAATTTGGTTCAGTGTAACTCTTTTTTGGCTACTCTGCCTAGCTAAGGATAAGAGATAGTATAAGAAAGTCTCCTCTGAAGTGACTTATTCCCTGCTCCTTTGTTATAATTTATAGACTACTACTACATTTTCAATTGTAGCGTTTTTTTCAAATTTTTATAAATCAAGGAAATAGAATACAGGAGAAAGAACAACGTAAAATTAAACCATAATTTTCTTAATTTCAAGATTAAAGATACTATTTAAAGATATCTGTCTTGTTTTTCAGTTAATAAAGCCTACTAACATGTTTAATTTTATTTGGTCATCAAAATGAAAATAGAAAACATAGAACAAACAATATTTATTAGGTTTTTTTGGGGGGTTTGTTTTTGTTTTTGTTTTTGTTTTTGTTTTTGTTTTCAGTTTTGGTTTTAGATTCAACAGACAGTGCAAGCTGTGGGGAGAACCAGTCTTTCCTGTGACTCTGCACCATGCCTGGGCCACAGGGAAGAGAACCAAATGCCAGTCCCTCTGGAGCATGGGCTGGGAGACAAGAAGAGCCACCCAGTAAGTGACCAGCTTATTTGGAGGCACACAGGCTGAGATGATAGCTATTGAAGTAAAACACAACTTAATGCTTGTAGTTTTTAATGTTCCATTGACTTTGCAGGTCAAAAGCCAGTAGTCTGATCATCTATTTAAAGGATAACAGCACTCAATGTAGCATCTATGCAGAATCTCCTTTTGAAGGGGGTAGCCATTGTTAACTTCCTATTATCTTGTTTTCAAAACCTATATAGATTTCATTGTTTTGTTTGGTTTGGTTTTATTCTGTTTTAGCTTGTTTGGCTTTATTATATCTAAATGTATGGGCAGCTATCTCAAAGATAGCAAGTTACATTGTCGTAGCCATTTTGGATTTACTATTATCTTGTTTTGAAATCCTGTATTGCATTCATTGTTCTATTTTTATTGGTTCTATTCTGTTCTGTTTTGTTGGGTTTTACTATGTCTGATGGTATGGGCAGCTATTTTGAAGAAAAGGGACATTACAGTAGCCACTGTCAATTTCCTATTGTCTTGTTTTGAAGTTCAGTATTGCTTGCACCTTTTTGTTTAGATTGGCTTTGTTCTGTTTTGTTTTGCTTGTTTGTACTCTCTTAATATATATATATATATATATATATATATATATATATATAATGTTTGTTGAAATATATATATATATATATTTCAACAAACACTCTTAGGATTCTTGCTTCCTTTCAGAGTAAATGTGTAGGTAATTTTGTATTTGCTCTATAATCCCTGATCATTGAGCTTCAGAATCTCCTATACTTGTCCAATGTAATTCGCCTCATTGTAGCAGCAGTGTGTGCAATTCCTACTTGTAGTTCCACAATCCTGTACCTCTTTGACTTCACCACACTTTTGGTATGTCTTCTATAATCTCCTAGCATAGCAGAAGGGAAACTGTGAAGAATGCTTTGTCTAAGTTTTAAGGTGGAATTTTTCATGATTTTCTTTAGGTTCATAAACACATTTTCTGTCTCCTGAATACATGCTGGCAAAATAGAAGTCTTGTCATTCCAGTTTCTTGGCTGTGCTATGATTTCAAAATCTCTCCTATGTAAGAATAGAAGAAATTTGAGACAAAGTTAATATCTCCTAATAGATTAATTTGTGTAAACAGCAAAATAACCCACACAACAGAGATTTATATTGGATATCATCCCATCAAAATAATGTTACAGATGTGGAAAGTAAGGTTCATGGTAATATAGAGCTCTGCATGTCATCATTGAGCTAAGACAGAGGAAGCTGTTGCTTAAACTGCTCCTGGCTGAATATCATAGAAATATCTTCTGATATAATACTCTTACTTATCTCATAGAGAAATATATTGAAGAAATATGAAATTTTTGTTCATTTTTTAAAAGTGCAAAATCATTAGATTGAGACAGTGATTTGTAGGAAGATGAGAGGAATGCCTTCAGTGGTACAGAAACATGGGAAGATAAAACTCATATCCTTGATAATTGGAGAAGTTGGGAAGGCCAAGTGACATTTTGAGAGAAGAGCAGTGATGTTGAATAAAGAAAATCTCATAATCAAAAGCAGTTAAAAGTGAAAGTTAGCTCAGCTAACCAGTTTTTATTTGGAGTGAGAAAAGTGACCCAAAAATAATTCACAAATTAGTGAAAAATAGGTTTGTATGTAGGTTATAATTTATTTAAAAGACAAGTATGGGTGGTTTGGGGATGGTGCTGAGTGGTAAAAGCCATGATCAGCATGTGCCAGACCCTAAGCTCTGGTAACCGAAACAAAATGAGGCAATTTTTCATGTTTCTTAGATCAGCTTCCATTTCCAAACTGGAAAAGTAAACCACACTGCAATTGCTCTCTGGTAACAACAACAACCAAAAAAAAAAAAAAAAAAAAAAAAAAAAAAAAAAAAAAAAATTTCTTAAGTCTCAGCTCAGGAAGAAGGTACAGAAAAACTCAATTCAATGGGAAAAAACAGAAAAGCCATGAGTTGAGCTTCTATAGGTCTAGATTCAGAGAAGTAAACGATGAACACACTGCAATGAATATGATTTCTATACTCAGTAATGTACAAGTGTATCTAATGCATTTTAATAGTAGAGGAGAGTACTTAAGCCTTTATATTTTTCTGAGTTAGGTGGTAGGTTATATTGGTTGTGATAAAGTCTCAGCTAGCAAAAGTGATTTAATATAAAGAAGTAATATTTATAGACTCTTTGCTTAGGCTTTGGGAACAGAACCTACACTGAGCTTCCGGCAACAATATCCACAGAGACTTCACCGGTCTGTTGCATCATGCAACTTCGAGTTCTACCACAGTGATGCGGTTAGGCAATGCGGGAGCTAACAGCACAATTACAGGCTCCAGGGCCACTATCCATTCTATCAAAATAAATGCCCCATAAACTGTTTCACAATCTGATGAACAACTTCTGTGTTAACGAAAAGCAAAGTGCATCCATGACTAGGCTTGACAGCAGAAGTAGAGTAATTGCAACCACCTCATGCTGCTCCACACGTGATTTCCAATAAACGGGAAGAGCACATGAAAACTCATTTGTGATTTCTTACATTTTATATTTCGTTCCATTGTTTTGCATGCTGCAACTAGTAGTCCGTGAGCGCAACAAATTATAACTTTGATGAGAATTCAGCAAGGGGATGTGGTACCAGTTTGCCTAATAGAATTTATTGTCATGAGTTATGCTAAGCAGAGATGAATCACAAGGGATGTTCAAATTTTCTTTTTTCCTATTCTCCTTCCTCTTCCCGCTGTCTTTCCCCTTGACCTTGACCTTGCCCTTCTTCTTCTCCTCCTCATTCTCCTCCACTTCCTCTTTCTCCTTCTTTTCTTCTATGGGGAAATGAATGCAACCTTTGTTTTTTTATTTTGAGGCAGGATTCAGCTAAGTCATTGTGCTATACAAGCTGAGCTCCAATTTGCGGCCCTCTTGCCTCTCTCTTCATATGCTGTGATAACTGGATTCTTTTATTATTTCTATATTGCGTTTTAAATGTTTAAATTATTATTTTAATAGTACGAGTTTCTATGCAACGTGTAATTTTCACTTGAAAATAGCAATTTATCTCTGTTTTATAGTATTTAGTTTTTGATTAACATAATAATCGTACGCAACTATGATAAACAGTGATGCTTCAAAACATAAAAATATGTACTCATCAAATAGGGGTAATTAATATTTTGATTTCCTTATAACTACTTTGTGGAGTCTTTAAATTTTTTCCTCCTACTTATTTATAAAAGAAAATATTACTATTATCTACAGTTTCTCCACTGTTCCACATTCACTAGGATTTATTATTTCTATGTTTATTTACCCATATTCCACTATTCTCTCTCTCCCTTCCCCACCTTCAGCAATAACTATTATACATTCTGCCAATTTGCTTTTGAGGCAGTGTGAACTCAGGTTGATCTCAAGCTCTTGGGTTGAAGTTATCTTCCCTACTGTACCTCTGAAGTGTTGGACTCAAGTCATGTGCCATCATAAAAGACCAATCAAAAAAAAAAAAAAACTAGAATCTATGTGTAAGACAGAACATGCAGTTTTTATTTTCCTGTGCTTGTCATACTTCACTTAACATAAAGACTTTATGTTTCATACATTTTGGTAGAAATCATAAAATACATTTTTATGACTGAATAATCCATTGTGATATCCATTGAATATCACATTTTTAAAATCCATTTATCTATTGATACCTTGGTGTACCATCTTGGTTACTATGACTACTGCTTCAACAAACATGAGCATGCATGTGTCTTTTGATATGCTGCTATCATTTCTTCAGGATATATACCCAAATGTGCAATAACTAGGTCATATGGTGGATTCATTTTAACTTCTTGTGGAACCACCTTGCTACTTTCTATAGTGGCTATACTAATTTACACTCATACCAACACTCAAAAGTTTATGTAACTACATAAAATCTCTTTATAGAACAGGAAACGATGTATGTTCTGATAATTCTAGAAAGGCCATTCTAGAAAAAAAATGCAACATTTTTTCTCATTTACACTTCAATCTGAGCTACTGTTTTCTTAATTCAATTTTAGAAATGTTGGAAAATGAATAGAGAAGAAAATAATTTTAGAGAAGTAATTATGCTTCTTATGGACATCGTCCTTTGTCGTTTATTTAACAAAAACTTTCCCATACTGTATCTATTACCATCTTATATTTTATTGGTATATATTTCCTTTCAATGCCCGTGGCAATTTTTCATAAATCATAGCCTGTGACTTCTGCTCTCCACCTTCTTCCCCTTCTTCCTCTTTCTCTCCTCATTCTTCCTTTTCCTCTTCCCCTTCTTTCTTCTCTCCTGCCTCTTCTCCTATTCTTCTTTCTCTTCTATTGCTTCTGCTGCTTCTCCATGTTCAGTGCTGGAAATGAAACCCAGTTCCTTGTGCATGCTAGAAAAGTGCTCTATAATTTAAATACATCCTTTATCTTTTTTTCTTAAAATTTAAGAAACAAAGTTTTGCCAGTTGTGGTTGCACAGGTCTGTAATTTCAGCACTCAGGAGGCTGAAACAGGATGATCTCTGTGAATTTCAGGTCATCCTGTTCTACAAAGTGAGTTCAAGGCCAACCTGAATTGTGTAGTGAATTCTCATTGCAAAAAGACAAAAAAAAAATCATCAAAACAAAACCAAAGCAAACTTCATATGATCAAAGAGATTTAACATTTATGTTTTCACTTATTTAGCAAAAGGTGTTCTTAAAATATGTTCATTAAAATGCATGTTTTTGTAAATTTTAATTCTTATTTGGATATGTTCCTATTTAGGCGGACAAAAGTAATTTATGCAGTTTTGCAAAAAATAGTTTAAAATATGGACTATAAAGCATGGTTTGCTGGTTGTTCTCAGATGCGGTATTTCATTACTGAGACTGCCGTCAACTGGGAAACTCTCCAATGGTTTAGAGAAATTAGGTCAGCAAGGTAACATGCAAGTTCTTGTTTTTCCACTTGACCTTTTAAGTCTATATACTTGAAAAATACTAGCAGATAGTTTCTAAGGGGATATATTGCAATTTAGGAAGTTCACTATAAAGTATACAGTATTTACTTTTCTCAATTAGCGTTTAGAATTTCCCAGATATACGTAGCTTGGAAACAATATAAATAGAAGATGAGATTCAAATGTAAAATATGGTTTTATCTTTATAGTGACATTTACTGCAAAAATTGTAACATAAACTGCTGTAACACCCAGGGTGAGCCAAAGTAAAGTCATTTTGATGTACCACATGAGAAATAGACTTTAAAAATTAGGCTAAATTGAGTCATTTCAGATTGTCCACCACCTGTCATTGCTTATTTCTAAGCTAAAAGCATCCATTATGTTGTATGGGAAACTTCTGTTATTGCAAATAAAACTTTTCTAAATGGCTATGAGCCCCATTAGCCCGTAGGGCAGTGTTTCCTGTGTGAAAGCCAATGAATTTCATAAAGAGGATGATGACTGTGCTACAATTTGCATAAACAGAAAAATGTGGATTGAGGACGGATTGCTTGTTAAGGATCAGTACAGCAGTCTCACTGCTGTCTTTATCTTTGTTTCAACCTGGCTGTAAATCAAGGGAGCAAATGGAAAAGTAAAGAAATAACATTTAGTCACTGTACTAAGTTCAGACAAGCATCAATCTCTGCACTACTTTCTGAGAATGATGGAAATTTAAAAGGTCAGTCACATTTGAGGGAGTCATCTTAAAGCAACACTTTGAATGCTTTATTCACAACCAACATTACCTCTTTGACTAACAAACTAGAATCAGGCTTACATCTGTCCCCGGGCTTCCTTTCTGGCAGCAGAATTGTTGATGAGTCTTTGTTTCTGTACCAGACTTATTTGGCTAAGTGACTCAGTTCTGTTCAAATTTGACTTTCTCTAGATATGTTTTTATATTTCTATCCCCAGTTTTCATAATTGGTTTCTTGATATGAAAAATTTACTGTGGCTTGTTTTACAGTTTAGATTTTCAGTTCTCAATTTTAGAAAGCATAATTAATGCCAAATTTTCTAGCAATAAAAAAAATTAAAAGAAGATTCTCATTCTTCTTTAATTATTCCTCTTTACAGAGATTGTTGCTATTAACAGCTTAGTGTACCTACTTCTACATCTGTTTTTCACCCCTGACGGTATATAAAACTGAATAATAAAATATTATACTTGCAAACAATATTATTTTGTGGTGTAAAAAAGACCAGTTAAATTCATTCATGCAATTTTGTTCTTTCTAAATCAATTAGGAAAAAAAATTACTTTACTTAGGACTAGATACTGTGAGTTGGACAAGACCCATGACTTCATGCTCTGGACAAATTCCCAAGGTTGTAGCCTCCAGATATAGAGTATTCTTCAGCATAGAATAAATCAGCCGAGGACTCACTTAAATCTCTGCATGAGGGAGAAAATAAGACAATACTGACATTTTCATTTTAAATGAAAATAATCCCACTTACCATATGGATCAAACTAAATAAACTGCTGCATTTTGTCTCATTAATAATGGACATCCTTTCCAGAGAAAACTCTAAATGTATCCACAAATCTTGCACACATGTGTGTATATCCATACATGCACACTTTGATAAAACTGAAGTCTTTCTTCTCAAGTATGGGTTTCCCAGAGCACAAGAAGCGCCAAAATCTAACCAAAACATTTTTTGACCCAATCATTTCAACAGCTGGGAATAAATCCTTTCTCACCTATGAGTTATTGTGCCCTGTTCTATAATCACACTTTCATTCCTGGACTACCACAATGAATAACAGAACACAAAATGAGATATAAAACAAGGATATTATTGCTACTAAGCATTTCAGATCACTAACCATCTCTTGATTATGAAGTAGGTAAGTGAGCACTTACATTCCATCAGGAGCAATGTAGCACGGCCTGGGTATTAGCTTAGTGCTCAATCTCAGGTCCTGAAAGTGATATTCTCAAAATTAAGCTTTCAAAATTATTATTGAATTTTTTAAACATGAATATATCATTAAAATTCTTAACAAGCTAAATGCAGCAAGAAACTTTCCCAATGAAATATTTCTTAAATCCTGAACAAAAGACTCATAAAACACAATACTCTTAAAACGCAAAAACACATAATTGCTGAATTACAAACCTTTTAAAATGCAAGCCTAAACTTTAAAACAATTACAATCAGGTTAATTACACACTTTAATCCTTTCAAAATCTACCACCATAAGGAACTCAGGAACCTCCAATACTTCTCAGATTATGGAATCTGAACACTGTAACACTTTATATCCTAAATTCTAAATCAATACCCTGATGCTCTACAACTTCTAAAGTACTTTTGCACTTCTAGAAACACATACCTAGTCAGCATTTGTGTTTTTCTACAAGTAAACACGCTTTGCTTTTATAATTCTTTTACCTTCCTGCGCTAAGGAAATGCATCGTTCTTCTGAACTCACTGCCTTTTAGCAGACTTCAAAGTAATGTATATATTTTAATTTCTCAGCTTCCATTCCACTGAACCAGAATGGGAGCACTCTCCTTGCTTCTCAATGCCACGTATCCTGACCAAACATGTTCTCTTCCCTTAAAACTTCTGCCATCACACTATCTGTAGTGATTGCCTTTCTCTAGACAATACTCTATCTTTGCTGTTGTGATCCATTTTTAGGAACACTCCCTTATTTAAACTGTAAATTATCTGGTACTTCTTTAGCTACCTTATAGGTCTTTGACAATATTCTCATTCTTTCTAAATCCAATTGATTGATTACTCCCATTCTAAATCCATGTATTTTAAACTTCAAGAAAAATAAAAGCAAAGGTGGTTAATTTTATAATCATATCACAAGGGCATTACAAAGCTTCTAAATAGAAAATATTTCATATTCAATTTATCCTTATAGTATTCTATGCAATTACTTTATACTTCCTTTTCTTCATCATATAAAAGCTTCACATCCTCAGTTGAATTGACTGTCTTCTTATTTCACTGAGACCACTAAAACAATGTCAGTTGCACACAACCTCCCCTACCATCTACTTGCATGCTGCCTTCTGTCTTATTATGGTGGATGAGTGATTTCAGTTTTACATAAGTCCAGTCTCTCACCTTGTGTTTGAATTCTTATCTCAACTATTCAAGAACATAACTTCAAAAACCATTGCTTACCATGTTCCACTATTTTTTTGGTCTGCTGAAGCTTATACAGAAGATACATAATTTATTTCTCCACTTACTACATAACATCTTTATTCAAAGTATAAAAAGTGCTTTATATTGGTTGGTACCATTGCTGATAAGAATCTATATTTTCTGTTACTGTATATTATATATACATTCCTTATGAAATTTTATTATCTAATTGGTGTGGATTTTAGGAATACACTTGATTTCAATATTTTGATGTTTGTCTTATGAACATTGGTAAACTTCCACTACTTCATAAATTTAGATTACATTAACTTATGTAGATAACAAAATTATCTGCCATTATAACTTTCTTGTTTCTAATATTTAGAATTTTATTCATAATTATTTATTTCAATGGCTTGGACCTTCAGATAATTATAGTAGAAATGGTATTGTGGAAAATCTTGTCTTACTCCTGATTTGAACAGAATGTTTTCAATATTCTCATATATTTCTGTTTGATTAAAAGACATTTGAAATTCAGAAAATGAAACTACATTTTATTTAAAGTGCTGTGAATATATAGGAATTATTTGTTTCTTTTTTTACATCTGGCAATAATCTCAATTGCATTACAAGATATGCAAATTTTAAATCATTTCCGAAATGGAGAGTGATAAGTTTTTCTTGATATGGTAGAGAAGCAAAGACAGTAAAAAAACAAAAATGCTTTTATTGTGGGCACAGGAGAGTTGCAGAAGAGTGCAAGATTCCTCTGAGGTAGACGAAGAAGCAGAGGGATTTTAATAGGTTTGAGAGGGGGTGGAGTTTAAAGGGGAGGACAGAATGTTGCATTGACAGCTGATTGGGGGAATGCTGGCGTATGTGCGACAAGTGGGATGTTCCATTTCAGGCTTGGAAGAAGGTGGAAGTTGGTAGTGAAGGGGCACTACCATTGCTGTAGGGCCCAGTGCCATGTGTGGGGCAGGTACCACGCTGTTTCATACTGGTGGAACCCATTAAAGAGATGAATTGATGTTTTTCATAGTGTGATATATTTATGATTTTACATATTATTTTTTAACTTGCTAAGTTTTTCAATTCTATCTATAATTGTGAATAGGCTTAATTTGTGAGGTAGTTTTCTATGTTTTTGCCTGAATTTATTGCCATAATTCTGTAAGTTTCATAAAGTTGTTGGCAGTTAGTTTTTCCTGAAGACATGTGAAATTATTTAGGAGTATTTTTCTTTTATTGAAAATTTCACCAACAAGAACATCTACATTAACGTAGTTGATTTTCATGTACTTGTGTTTTGTATATTTACTTAAGTTGTACTATTTTAAGATAGTGCCATTTAATTTGAATAATTTGTCAAATTGAGGTGAAAACCTATTTCATATGCTTTTTTTTTCTAATATTGTTATTTGCATTTTCCCTAATTTTTTCTTCACTATTTTTCTTTGTTTTGGTAACAAATTTGAGACATGTTACACATTCATACAACTAATATTTTCAAAGTGTACAATTCAATCATTTTTACTATATGCACAAAGGAGTACAAATCAGGATAAGCCATTATACTTTTATTTGTCCCTTTATTGGCTGGTAGACATTTGAGTTGTTTTTAATTTTTGGCTATTATAAATAACATTTTCATGAATATTTATATATAATTTTATGTGAACATATTTTCATTTCCCTTGGGTACCTTATTATAATGAAAAACCACAGAAACTTTAAAAATTTTAAGTCCAAATAAATTATCATCATTTATATTCAATATTCAGTTTTATTTTGTGGAAGCATTTAGTCAGTACAGAAAAATAAGGATAATACTAGTATAAGAATGAAAAACTAACTAAAATTAACTTACATAGAGGTACATTTTGAACCAAAGTTATAAAAATAATTGATTCGACAAATTTGTTAGCTATATATTTATTAATATTAAATAAAATCAAATTATTTATATACATAAACACAAATATATAATGTGACTGAAACAAATATAAAACTTACCTAAAGTGGGCAGGTTAAAACATACGTACAGTAGATTTTTTAGGGATGTATACACAAGAGAATAGATATAACACAAAATAATAAACAAGGAAATGCTGAACAGAAAATTTAGGAAACTATTTACCTCTCTTGATTGTGCTGAAAAAGAGAAATAAACTGAATTGGCAAAACTTCACAATATTCTGTTTATTAATCTGAGTAGTGAACACAATACATATTTTATATTTTAAACAATATGTTATAATTTCACATTTTAGTGTGCATAATATATTTCATTACTTAAAAGCATGCAGAACAAAACAGAACTAAGAATGAGAATAAAACCTAATGGAAATTTGGCCTAATAGATACTGAAATTTACAATACACTTATTGAAATAAATACAATATGCAAAGTCAAGTACTATGCTTTCATAGGAATAAAAAACTTGAAATGACAAATGTTATATTTGAGGTATTATGGAAAGAAGAGACCACTCCATAAATGACACAAGGATGTTGTATTATACATATGAAAATAAAATGAGAATGTGTAAATATAAGAGAAAAAGTTAAAAGGTAAATAAATTAAAATGAAATGCTTTGTACATCAAAAGATACTGTAAAGTGAGTGAAACTGTAAACTATACATTTGGAGATGATATCCTCAAACAAATAACTGATGAGGCAGTATACTCGTAAAGCCTTTATAAGCCTCTATATGCAGTGATAATAGTATATACCATGGAAGATATATATCAATAAGAACTGATAGTGGAAAAAATCTTGAATAACCACTTTAGATTTTAGTTTCTTCCTATATTGAAAATTTTAGATATTGAAAGTCATTAACCCAAAACTCCAATCCTAACAATATGACCTGGAAAAATTATTGAAAATTAGCACCAAACATTAGGCATACTTTGTACTTAATGTTCTTTTAATAATATTTCTCAATGACAAACACAAAAAAGATGGAAAATCACATATGTGTATTTAAAAAATGACAATAAGTTGTAGTCATATAATACAATTGCTTAATTGTTTTTGCAAGGATTAAATCTTAGAAGTAAAATACTGTGTAAAAGTCACATTATAAAACTGCTTTAGCTTCCTGTGGCAGTTACAATAAATTCCTACATATGTTGTAATTTAAAACAACACAAATTATTATTATAACATATATGTTATATCATATATATTATATTATTGTTATTATATAGTTCTGTGGAAGCATGAATTGAGCCTTTCTGGGCTAAAACACTAATGTCTGCAGGGCTTCAATGTTTATAAGAAGTAGTCCATTTTATTATCCTTTCTAGCTTATACAGGATGCCACTTGGCTTGGCCCATCATCTCCTTCCATCTTCCAAACTGTCTTAGCTACTTTTCACTCGTGGCTGAGACAAAATACCTGACACCAAAAATTAGGAAATGAAAGGTTTATTTCTTACAGTTCTCAGGGGTTTCAATCTGTACTTAGGTGGTTCCAAGGCAGCGTGAAGTGGTGGGGGCTGCCATTCATTGCCACCACAACAGCAAGGCCAACCAGAGAGACGGTGAGAGACATGCCTTCCTCTCGCCCTTACACTGCATGTCGGCCCCACCTCTGGGCAGGTGCAGCACTTACGTCACCAATGCCTGTGCTAGACAACAAACCAATCATGAACGCCAGAGTCAGCCCCGTCCAATATTACATGAGGCTTTCTTGGAGGTCATCCAACTGATCACACTATAACATAAACTAACTTTTACATCATCCCCAACTTTGCTTCCATCATTCTATCTCATTTTCCAAACCAGCTTCTCCTACCCTCATTTTTCACTAATAAAAATAATTATGCTGTCCATTGTCTCATGCAGGATAATCTCCAACCTCATGAATCTTAATTTAGTCTTACCTGCAAATTCCTGGACATCATTTTAGATTCACTAAGTTATAAGTTGTGGGCCTTGTGCCTGGCAATCTGTGTTTCTAGTAGCATTCATCCTCAGTTGTTTGAAAAACATGGCTCTCTAAACAGGTAAATACTTGGGATATCATTATTATTCACCTAGATCCCTGCCACCATAGTACATTACAGCCATCCTTGCCCTGTTCCCATACATGTGGTATAAAGCAGCTAGAAATTCTACTAGATGGGGTCCCTTTTTATGACTTCATGCTTCCACTATTAATGCAAGTTCATTATATTTGCAGATCTTTGTGCTGTCTAGCTTCCTGACTCATCTTGGACTTCTCTTCCTGTTTTTGGGATTCTGTATTCTTGCTTTGGTGGAATTCTTTCAAATTCTGATCTCTTGAAATTCAATGATTTTACAAACCAAAGTCACAATCCACCCTTAACATCTTCCTTTTACTTCTTTCCATGTCCTAACTTGCTAACTTTAACTTATAGTTCAATTTTAGCTTATATGTGTCTACTTTAAGGAGACCTCCTGTTCCCTAAAATTCTATTAATTATACTCAGGAAGGTAGTCACTATGCCCAATCCATATTTAATGGAATAATTGCACATTGCCTCTTAGAGAGAAAAGTGTCTATATAAATTGTGTGGAATTCTGTGAGAGAGAGCTCTCTATTCTCTATTGTTAATAATTATATTAATTATTTTGTTTATAGTATTACAGACTCATTGACATATATTTTATAGTTTGGGATATACTCCAATACTTATTTATTGTTTTGCTCAAATTATACAGCCTTAGACATCAGGACATTTTTTTGCATATGAAGCCTGTGTTTCTTTGGCGTATTCTGTATCACTGTTTGCACGCTTGCACCTGCATGTGTGTGTGATGTTTGCCAGAGAGAGGTCAATAGCTTCCTTAAATTTGTGGTACTACAAGATGCTGCATAGTCATCTTGTGCTGCCCTGTCACAATCTGAAATTAGCCATTTGCCTAAGGAGGCTTGGTTTTCCAGTAGAAGCCAAAATCTGATTGCTTAGTGTGCTTAATGCTACGTGGAATCATTGCTTCTAGAATTTCCCAGCACAGGGGAATATACATACACATACAAATCTGTGTATAGTTATGTATCTGTAGTGATTATTATATGCCATCCTGTGAATCTGAATTTAGCAAACGAGATCACTATGATGTGTTTAGTACTGATACATTACTTCATGGATCATTTCGGTCTTCTCTCTGCTATGTGTAACTTCCCACTCCCACAATGATGAACTCAGCTTCAATTATCTACCATTCATTTATTTAATTCCAGAATGAATGTAAAATTATTAACCTGTACCCTCAATTTTATAACCTATAGTACAGTGACTATGTACAGTTACTATTGTTTTCAGTCTGAAATACTTTTCTCATTTCTAAATTTACTTAGATTCTTAGGCCGGTATAGATTGTCCCTGTCCCTTTGGAGTGATTTACATTAGGAGTTAGTTGTTTAAATAATAGAATGATATTTCAAAACCAATGTCAGTATTCTCTCTCCCATGAAGTGAAGAAGTACTAACAGAAACAAGATTGTATTCAAGGATTTCTATTTTATTTTTGTACAGTTGTTAACTTTTGGCTAGAAGCCATGGAGATGGTCAGGCTGGATCCCTAAAATTATGAATGAGGATACAGGTTTCTGTGTTTCAAGGGTAAGCATCCAGAGAGGTCTCATAAGTATTCTTATAGTGCTGAATATAGCAAAGTATCGTCCCCCAATAGATTTGAAAACAGTAGACAGTTTATTTTCTATGCAATTTACATAGAGCCAGATACCATTGACTTCCCACTGAAACCACAGGAAGATATGTAACTAATGGACAGTAATTCTTTGATCTTTGGGTTAAAATATTTTGTTTGTAATATAAATAAGCAACATGTATACTGGTGTTTAATATTACCAATCTGGGTTTTGATTGTATCTTCTTACTTATGTGATACATGAGATTTATACTCCAGAAGCTTGATGCAGTAGCACATAACTATATGTTAATCAACTTTTATACTCTATATAGTAATCACACAAATGTTCATATAAAAGAAAATAATTGTTGCATTTTATATTATTTTTAAAAGTGAAGATGTTTGTTGTATGAAGTGCAAAAACTATCAATAAATGTCTATTTTACTTGGAATCCTATTCTAAGTATTGTCAATCATCTACACCTGCATAAAAGGATATTTTTGGGTGTTTATTTTGAGGATTTTATGTGGATTGTTAGATTATGCATACAAAATTTTTCTCATTTTCTGGATTTAGATGCTAATTAAATAAAGCATCATAATTTGAAGATATATAGAGAAGTTTTACAAAGTGAAGAGGCAGTTAAAGTAAGATAATTGCATATTGTTTTTCAATTTATTAACAAATCTTACCTTTTTGTACAAAACATAATGTTTAGTGATACATTTAATTACCTAGTAATCTGACTGATGGCAAAATCTGATGGCACACTGAAGAAAAATACATCTCAGTACACATGTGAAAATAGCAAGCAAACTATGAGGCACTTAATAGAGTCTATAAAGTTTTGACATCATCTTTTTGTTAGTTCCCAGCTTTAGCAGAACTTATTAATTTTTTTTTGAAATAGTAAAATGGTACATCCTTTATTCCTTACCTATTTGCACATTTCTCTTATTTGCAGGTGTAAGAAAAACAAAAAACAAAATAATAGTTTTGTTATAATTCTGAGAACATCTTCGTTAGTTTTTAGTGAATGAAATTTTTATAACCATATTCAAATAATGCCATGTTCTATGCCAAGTTAATGATAAATGCACAATAATTTTAAAATGCATATACGTATAGGGAAGCTTAAATTCTCACCGAAACCAGTTTAGACTTAGATTATGAAGCTTATCTATCTGCTCAATCTTTCAGTGACTACTATGTGGTATCTGTGAAATATAAGATCATTAAAATAGTAATTACAAGCTGCTAGGCATAAATAGATCATCTGTATAAGTCAGGAGCAATGTCACATGCTGTGTATCCCAGTACATGGTTGCAATTTGTTTAGTCTTTCTCTTAAGCAGCTCACTGGCACCTACCACATGCAGGTTTTAGTTTAGATGCACTAATTGTCTGATCCATCATATTGAAATGCGTAGGACATCAAAGTGATGGCAACTGTGTAAAATAATCATTAGAGTTCATGTTTTGACAAGCATATCCTTTTCATCATTATTAATATCTATTTGCTTCTTGAGTTTATTTTTCTTTGCTAGTAGACATGTTAATTTTATTCAAGGAGGTAACTAAAACATTTATCCATTTTTTCCCGCAGAATTTAAATTCAGGACTGTTGATGTGCCTTTGTAGATTTACTGTGATTTTTTTTGCAGAATGTGAGTAGAATAATAAAGTTGGGATTTTTTTTATCTGTGATTCTCAAGTTAAATCTGCAGGAGGTATCCTGTTTTTGTTTGTTTGTTTGCTCGTTTGTTTTTGTTTACTTGTTTGTTTTTATGGCGTTACACTGAAACCATACACAAACAATTTTTTTTTTTTGCCTCTTACTAGAGGCAAGAACAAATATGGATGGTAGTATGAACAAAATCATAGGATACAAAATAAATTCTGGAATCCATTGCACTAGAAATGAGCAGTTTCATTATCAGAAAATATATACTAAGAATCTAATTGTATGTAGAAAATCCTGAAATATTCTGAACTTCATATGATAAATCAAATAACTTGGCCATATCATAGTCCAGTAGTTTATAAAATTAATCACAGCCAGATGATAAATTACAAAACAGTAGAAAAAATATAACTCTGGTGTGAGAATTTTTTTATTATTTTACCAGGCAGTTTTTCAAATAAACAAGAGTTCATGAACTAGATATTGTAAAATTTCCTATTTTTAAAACTAAGATGCATAGATATAGTAAACCTTGTTCTTAAGAGATAAAACTATCAAGTGAGAGAGAAAAATGATATAAAATCTGAACTGATCAATTCTGCATCTCATATTTCATATCATTTGGAATAAAGCACAAAGACAGAGTGAGAAAGCTCCAAAGGTGTAGATAGTGGGACTTTTTGAACTAATCTTTTGCTATGTTTTTCTATGGTTTACACAGGAATAAATTCAACCTGGACTAGACATGAAGTTTTTGTATATTTTTATCTAGTCAAAAAGTATCAAGAACCTGAAAAACATCCAATGCTTCTTTAGCCATTAATGTTCAGATTCAAATCTGGAAGCTGATGAGAATAGTGAACATAGTGAAACTCGTTTACATAACTCCCTGTAAGTACCTCAGAGCAGATTTTAACCCCCTAAAATACAGAAATTAGATGTTTCTAAGAAATTCACTTTATCTAATCAGAGGAAAATAGAATTATATTCCTTTTAATCATTGTGGTGACGTATAATCTCTCTAAGAATTAATTTCTCTGCTGAGTGGAAAAGTAAAAGAAGCTTCCTTATCTAGATATCAAGAGGATCAAATGAAAAATGAATATGTGAACATGCTTGATATACTATTAACAGAAACATTGATGGTTCCTTTATGCATTTATAGTAAAAGTGGAAAACTAGGATAAAGTCAGTGAAAATGAGCATCGTTTTAAGGGGAACAAAGAAATGTTACTAAAGGTTTCCCCTAGATGAATTCTGTATGGCTGTCTTGGGGGCATAAGTGATATAAATATTTCCATATTACTCCTAAAGAAGGACAGAATTAGGTCTCTCTTTCTACCACTTTTCTAAATACTCCTACGCATTATGGATAAAAATATAGAGAGCCACTGTGCACTACAAACTGATTGCTGTTGATATAATAGTAATGCCAACTTTGGTGTTTAGTTTCTACATTTTTGCACCCCATCACCACATTCAGTGTGCTTCATGTGGGGTGCACAGTTGGATGTGTGGCATATTCCTATGTGCTGGCTCTCTCCATTAATAATTCTCCCTCTCCAGCTAAATTGATTCCCTTCAGGCTTCCAGTAGATAAAAAATGCTTTTTATATATACTAATAAGGTTTTGAAAAACAATGAATGCATCTTCTTTGGCCATATTTTCTCCAAGATTAATTTGGTTGTTACTTTAAAAAATCAGTCAAAACTTTCTCCCTAATGAAATTTAGAATTTACATCTTTTACTCTGAACCAAAAAAAAAAATCAATAATAATAAGAAAGACATCCTGATAACTGCCAAAAGAATCTTCAGTTAGCAAGTAATAACTTAATTTCTGTATAGCTCGGGGGGGATGAGGGCTGCACAGGGAGTGTGAGAAGTTCGTCATTATCCATCAGAAGAAAGGGGGCATGCTAAGAAGAAAGCAGCATTTTTCCTACTGGGATTTCTCTTGGACTACATGATTTGCATGAAGGGCGCCACATCAAACACAGTGGGTGCCCTTTTTCAAATATTAATGTGAAGCTTGTTTTAAGTTCTCTCTTGACTTTGTGCCACCTTGTATCAAAGGAACTTAAAAGTAGGACTTGGGGGTGGGGAGAACTTTTCCAACTGTTTTAACACTTAGCAGAATTCTTTCTTCATTTGATCAGTGTGCTTCACATTTGTAATAATTTGATATATATATGCAGATTTTTCTGGGTTGCCTATTTTTATGATGATCAGTCTTTTATGTTTTGTTTCTATGTGGTATATTAAGGTATTCTATCCAAAAGGATTTAAGAGATTGATAAGTAAATGACACAAGGAAATAATATACACAGACAGTGATAGCTACTTGAATTTATTGTGGTGGGAGGACTGCTAGTTGCAGTTATTTTAAATGAAAATTCTCACCTAGTTAGGTAAAGGCTGTTAATCTCCTTTCTAGTGAACTGATTAAAATGAACCAAATTTGGGGACTGTAATGGAGATGAATCTGTGTCATTACATATATATAAAAAATACAGTTTTGGTCATAGAATGAGGTAGTTAAATTGATCCACTGTGAGTAAACCTGGATTCGTCTCTGTCTGACTATGTGGGTCAAACAGTAATTTGATCTTGTTATTGCCTGTTAAATAATTTAGTGCTGCACCAGGATAGTTCATGTTCCAACATGTTTTCAGTTATTAATTTCAAGAATTAAAATTTGAAATATTTATAACCTGATGTCAATTTATGCATATTTTTAAACACAAGATTGTTGTAAAATTCAAGTTGTAAAAATACACCTTAAAACTTATAAAGCATATATGAGAACTCTTAAGAAGATGATTTTATAATACACTTCTATTGAATAATATTGATTAATATGTTTACAGTTGTATAATTTTTTTGTTACATAGTAGATGCTATCTTTTCTATTTGGTTTTGCTTTCTTCTTTTGCCCTCCTCCAAACAATGTTACATTAGCAAAAGAAAATCAGCATTTCTTCTTTCCTATAACTAGGCTTATTTCTTTAATATACAACGTATTGTTATCAGGTCGATTTCTTTTTATTCAATAACAGCTAATCACTCTACGAATTCATACAGTGACCTCCAGTATTAAGGCTCTTAACTGTATTTAGTATTATATTAGACTATATAAGAATACTTCATTTTATAATGTATTTTACAAAATAAAATTGTGTGCTATAGACTTAGTCATGGTCCTGCAAATTCATGCTGGGAGCCCTGTCCCCCAGTGTGACAGTATTTGTGACTGGAACCTTCAGGAGGGTTAGAAGAGTGTGTAAGTGTAGGATTCTCATGAAGACATTAACAACCTTTTTAAGAGATTCTATAAAGATTGTTCTGTCCTCCTCTTTTTTTTCTGTATGAAGACATGCAATAAGTCTTTCATCTGTAAACCAGGAGGAGAGTTTACCCCATAAAATGATTATCATGCTGGCCTTCTCACCTCACATTTCCAGCCTCCAGAAATATTGAAAAATACATTTCTAGTGATTAAGACACCTAATTCATGTTATTTTATAATAGCATACCATGTTTACTATCATTGTGTTTGAAGGTATACCAACAAGTATCAAAAATATATTACATAATAAACTGCTTTTCAACATCGCATGCATTGTTGGCACTCAATACTTAAAATGTTATAAAAAATAAAACATGAATTTAAAATATTAGACTACTATGCATCTTTTTTGCTCAAGTGAATTATAAGAATACACTTTTATAATCTCTATGTATAATTATAGGTTCATATTGCTTCTCATATTACTCAAGTGAATTTATAATACACCTCCCTTGTGTTTATACGCAACTATATAATCTATAATAAATGCAGTACAAAAAACAAATGTATATTCTCTTTGAAAACATTGTACAGATCTCTCAACTTCTGCATTTCATTAGGTTTCCATTGAAATATATTTTCTCTTTGGTGATTTTATATAAAGTGTTACATGGAAACTAAAGTATGCAATATGTTCACTAACTTGCAGAGTATAATAAACATGCCCATGAACATTCTGCCAAATTTAAGAAGTTTAACATTACTAACACTTTGTATTTAATCATTTACTTCTGTGCCATCTTTCCTACATAGACAGAGTCTGTCTTGAGTTTTATCTACATTCCCTTGCTTTATAAAATGAAACACTGGGGCTAGAGATACAGCTGTAGCTGTAATTATGTGTTTAATATGAATGAGTCCTTAGATCCAATCACTAGCACAAAAAATAAGAACATTTACATAGAAGTCATTGAAAGCAAAATATGTAATGTAAATCTTTAATTTTTTCTGATAAAAATCTTAGACTAGTTGATTTAGTTGGTAGCAGTGAGAAGATATCCAAACCGTGGGGACCATTGCTACTTGTGCTGATTTAAATATCACACTTTCAGAACTATTGACTGAAAATAAAAGTTACTTTGCCTTCTACACACTGGGAACAAAATAATATTCATGGACTCTATGATTTTGCTTGTTTAGCAAGTAAAATATATGACTTCCAGCTTCAAATTTTGTATAAATAACAAATAACATTTAACGTAAGTATGTTCCACATGATATGTGAATATGCCTATGGTAAAAAATATATTCTTAGAGTTTACTCAAATTTAAATTTAATGACAAGTCCTGTGTTTTACATGGCTACCCTCAGTCTGGATGAGACCTGTATTGAAATGTTCTGGAAAATATATTCAGAAGTGTGCTTCACTACAAATTGCCAGACTGCTTTCCGTAAGGATGAATGAGTTTACTCTCCCATTTCAATATGTAAGCACTATCTTCTCTGTATACTTTCACTGATTATCAGCTATTTTTAAATGCTTCTTTATTTTTATCAGGTTTTTTTACTTTTTTTCAATTTCAAACATTTACATCTTTCTATTCTAGATGTCTTTCTGTAAGTGTTAGAGATACTGTGTTTCAGTGATACATACATATGCATGTTTATAGCAGCAAAATCCATAATAGCTAAATCTTGAAAGCACTTTTATCTATTATCAAATAAACAGAAAATAATGTGGTATTTATACAGAATGGAGTAGTACTCTGCAATAAAGAAGGATAAACTTGAATTATTCATCGGAAAATGGATGCACCTTGAGACCATATTGGTAAGTGAAATAAATTAGACACATTGTAGTCAAGGTTTGTGAAAGAAACTATTTAATACAGGACATGTAATTTGAGGGATTATTTCATACTATTCACACAAAGAATCAAATGCAAAAGAGCGCAGGAGATCGGTCCACACACTAGAGACCCAGTAAATGCAGCTGAGGGCCTGAATCCATGGCAATATCCTCCTCAAGTCCAACTGGAGGCCTAGAGCCCAGGATAATGACTCATTCAAGTTTGTGTCAAAGATCTGCACAGGGAAGGTCCAAAGCTCAGCGGTGGAAGCTAGAAAGTCTGCTCCAGCATGATGAAGGATCTGTACCAGCAGGCTGAGGGATCTGCACTGGAGCCAGGAAGCTGCACTCAAAATAAGGACCAGAACTCCCCAAAGAGAACTGGAGCCATCCTTAGCAACAGTGAGGTCCTGGAGCTCCTCCGATGATGAGAACAGCTGAGTTCATACTGGGAAAACCAGCATGACACGGTTCTTCGGGAGAATCAACTATCTTCCCCTCCAGTTCTCTTTTTATGTTGTCAGCAACAGTTCTCAGGTGGGCCCTCCACACCCAGCACCACATTAATTCAGTTCAGCTGGGTGTTACAAGTTGACCACAAGTTCTCAATCCACCACAATTCACAAAATTAAGCCATGCAAAATTGCATGTTTTTTCTTATATGAGAAACCAAAAATATAAGAGCAAAATAAAATAGATAATGGGAAGCAAGAAGAAAGATATTTTTTAGATGAGAAATGAAGCAAGAGATGGAGGTAGGAGAGAAAAAGGGAAAAGGGGCAATGGAATAATAATTGAGATGTGTTATGTATGTACACCAACTGCCCACAAAAAAATACCATCATCATGAACTGCAGGCATGTACTGATAAAAATAAATAAAGAAATAAATAAATCTCACAAGAAATATAAATTGTGCTTTTGAATAAGACAACTGTTTTTAATTATAAAAATATTAGTTATATTTTTTAAATTTATGTTAAAATAAAAATACATATCTTCAAAGAGTTTTGCTATTTCCTTAAATGTCTTTTGATGCCATTCATTTTATTTTGATATGCTGAAACTCATTGACATTATTCTTTCTTAATAAGAAATTTGAAAACTTCAAAAAGTTCTTAGATTATATAGCCATTTTTACTTGTCAATACTTTGCAATTTATAAATCTTTAAATTCTAGAATTGATATATTTAATGAAACCCATTTTTGTGAATAGGTAAAAAATTCTAATTTCACCTTCATGTACATCCAAATAAGCTAGGAAAAATATTAGATGATCCTTACTTCCCAGTTATTCTAAAAAAGTCATCTCAATAATTAACATAAAACATTGTCAATTTCCTATTCTTTTGTCTATTCATCAAAACATATATCCTAACATTAAAATTATTCAGTAAATTTTCATAATCAATGATGATACAACAAAATTGTAGTATCAATGTAATATCAATGTAAATTAATTATACTTTGAAATTGTATTTCTTCAGAATTAATTAGATGTATTTTTTGTCCTTCCTCTTCATATTGTCCAAGAATTATGTTTTAAGAATTTAAATTTTTTGATAAAATTTCAATGAATTGTGAGTTTAATTTTGAGTTAACTCAAATTTTTTACATTTTTTATTTTCCTATTTAAGATGATTAATTAAATTTTGTGACTTTCAACACATTCTATATTCCTTTGCAAGGTTCTTTCATTTTCATTACTTTTCTACTTGATAAAGCAATATTTTATATTTAATTAAACTTTCTTTTCTTTTTTTTCTTAAATAGCCAAAGAAATTTTATGCATCTATATTGCTACCATATCTCTAACATACCAAACATATGTATCTCTTTTCCTGATCATTGTCTTGAACATTTATTGCAAACTACTATCAAGTGAAATGTTAATTGATTTTGCTTCTTAGTCCTTATCCAGTGCAATCATTTTTGGAATTTTTTACTCAGTGAAACTGACAAGACACTCTTCTGTTACATTCACTAAAATTACTGACAACTGGCATGCACATCCTAATTCTGATTTCAATGGGAATATTTTTCTTGATACATAATTACAAGTGATATAGAATGTGTAGGTAAGATTTATCAGGTTAATGAATTTATTTTCTTCTCAAGAGCTGTTAAATCATGAATAATTATTGAATATATTCGATAGTTTTATGTGATGACTAAAATGGTTGTGTTTATGCATGTGAATAGACAGATAACATTAGATTTATATGCAGTAATTACATTGTCAAGATTTTTGAGGAGCCTCAGAATTTAACCTGCCTATTTGTTAATGATTCAGGAATGATGTCAGAAGATATATGATATTCTTGGGTCAGAGTCAAAGGTCTTCATTTCTTAGGGTTGAACATGGATTAAGAGCATCAGTGTATTTCCTTTACCTCACTGCTCCCAAGTCCAGCAGAGTAATATTAAAGTTTCACATGAATGTTAAAGACACACTGGTTGTGTGTCAGTTTACCAACAATGAGTGAAGATGCACAGTGAGGATCCTTTTTTGGGCGGGGGTGAGTAACGGGAATCAGACTCAGAATCTTGCACTTGCCAGGCAGTGGCTGTGCTGCTGAGCTATATCCCCAACTCGGGAATGCCCTCTTTTGAAAAGGAAGCTGCATAAAAAGTCTCATTCTGAGTTTACCGTGATGCATTTGAACATCCTTCAGCTGTGCAACTCCTCGAACTTCTTGTAAGCTTCAACTCTTGCTTATCCAGAAATTGCTAAAGGCAAAATTAAGAAGCAAATAAAATAAAATACAAAATTCATGTTCATTTGATTCTTCAGCAGGTAAAAAAATATTTACTAATACTTCATTGTATTGAAGAATGGTCTATAATATTCAGACTCATTTTATGCAGTTATTTGTAAAAGTAAGTGTAAAAGCACACAGAGATAAGAAAACTAGTGGGATTATTAGATTTTTCTAGGTGTCTAGATATTTTTATTTAGATACATACTAGAGCATTTTACAAATTATAAACTCTCATAGAATTCCACTCAACATAAGATTTATAGTTAACACACCGAATGGTTCCCCATGTTTATTGCATAAGATAAATACCTTAGGATGCACTGTGATTTTTCATGTTTGTAATAACACACACATCCACGCACACACACGCACACACACATACACACACATCCACCCACACACAAAGTTCATGGATACAGGAGAATATTACTGGATGCTCAAAAATTATACAAAACTTGAGAATCATCACAATAATAAATAGATTCCCTGACTTATACACTTGGGCATCACAAAACACAGAATAACTATATTTTACATGCTTGTCACTTTCATGGAATCTTTAAGGATACAACTGGTCACAGGTAACCCTCTAGTCATATATCAAGGTTTGTTGTTAAGGCTGTACAAAGTCTGACTTTTTGATAAGCATCTCAAAACATTGCTTGCTGGCACATCTTGACATCACTCTGCCTACAATGCAGAGAAAGAAACGACATCAGTTGTCATTAGTGCAGCACCGATAAAATGGAGAGCAGAAGGAATAGAGGGTAATCAAGCAGCACTAACGTGACCATGAAGTCATCATTTCTTCTGAAATGTGTTCCATGGAAGCTTCCTCTGTCAGAGAAAACATAATCCCAACCAGGCCAATATCGGCCTCAAAATGACTTTCTCCTCGAAGTTACCATCAAGCAGTACAGTCTTGTCACATAATGCTACTTCTCTTACAAGTATTTCAAAAGTGTGCTTTTATATTTCCAACTATATTGTCTCTTCAAAAGATACCATTTTGTAAATGGCTTCTGATTTTGTGTCCAAGAAATTTTTAATACATTTTCTTCCAAATCTGTTGAAAATTTGGATATTTTTATACCCACAACGTGTTCCATTTTTAAAATATTCCATATACCTATTAAAGAATGTGCATTCCTTAACTCTTGGATGTACCATAGTAATAACCTGTATCATCAGAACAAATAATCAATTATTCAGTCCCAATTCACTGTATTTTATTACCCTCCTTATCTTTAACTACTATGAGATAATAAATGACAAAACATCAGTTCCTCATCAATGTTATCTTAAATTTTACACAAGTTTGAAACTAATATAGTATAACTATGTGGATTTATGTTTTTATATATCATACGTGTTAATTTGATTTTCTTCATTTCTATGTTTTTTGCATAGCAGCAACAAAAAAGAAACCTTAATTCTTAAAATTTAGGAATAGAGAGATTATTATCTCTATAGATGTAATACTACAGTGTATTCTACTTGAAGTTTTTCTTATTCTAATTTACTTTCTGTAAGTTATACTGCTAAATTTATTACCATATGGTATTGTGATTTTTCCTTTTAAAGTAATTTTTTCAGAGATAGGTCGATAAAAAAATATTATTTCTTATTTATTGAGTCCCTGTCTTACGTCTTATGCTGGGATCTAGAAATTTACCAATTCGAGCATATATACTATCCATGATATTAAGAAACATATTCTAATTGGGTATTATAAGACAAAAGCAGACAGATTTAAAATTATGAAGTAATAAAGGGTTTGAAAGCAAAATAGGCAAAATGACAAAGATAAGGAAATTCAAGAAAGAAAGTCACTTTACACTTTTATTGTTTTATAAAGGATATTCAAAAAAGACTCCTTTAAAAGGTCACTTTTTGCAAATGCCATCAGGAAGAAATGGAACAGGCCATTGAACTGTCTGGAAAACAAATTAGCTGTGGAACACTAAGTACAGAGGACTGAAGATAGGGAACATTTGGTGAATTTCAAGAGCAGCAGAAAGCCAGGCATGGTGTGTGCTAGCTACTGGGGGAAGTGATTGGTTTGACTAAGGACTTTCAGATAAGCATTGGTAACATAGTTAGACCCTGTCTCCACAAAATAATTTGAGGAGCATCAGGGAGGTTAGCACAGCTTAGGTGAAATAATGAAGTAAATATGATCAGAGTGGTTGAAAAATGAACTCGGGGAAAGTCCAGTGTCAGATCCTGAGGTTGCTCATTCTATTGTAAGAAAGAAGAAGAAGAAGAAGAAGAAGAAGAAGAAGAAGAAGAAGAAGAAGAAGAAGAAGAAGAAGAAGAAGAAGAAGAGGAAGAGGAAGAGGAAGAGGAAGAGGAAGAGGAAGAGGAAGAGGAAGAGGAGGAGGAGGAAGAAGAGGAAGAGGAAGAGGAAGAGAGAGAGGAAGAGGAAGAGGAGGAGGGGGAGGAGGAGGAAGAGGAGGAGGAATGTTTGCTTTCAATGTAAATGCTTAGTTACCCTTACCTTTTAGTTCCCTAAGACAACTATTTTCAAACAGCTCAAGAGGTCAGAAGTCTTAAATCAAGGTGTCAGCATGTTGGTTTTTTTCAGAGGCTAAGAAAGAAAAACCATCCCATACTTTCTTCTATCTTCTAGTGGTGGTTAGAAATCCTTTGTGTATTATGACTTCTCCAGACACTGGTGGACCATGAGATCCTCTGATTGTGGTAGCATAACTCCAATGTCTGCTTCATGTGGTCCCCTCTTTTCACATTGTTTCTGTTTCCTCTTCCAATAAGAATATGAATCATTGGATTCGGTCCTCATCTTAATCCAGTTTGGCCTCATTTAATTTCCCTCATTACATCAGCAAAGACAGCAATCCTTACTTTCAAAAAAGGTCATATTTTAATATGAATTGGAGATGAGGTTGATACTTAACTCACTCCATGGACCAGTGATGAATAAGCACACTTTCATTTCTGGTATCCACTCTAGTCCAAAAGAAACCTAAACCAGGGGTGCCCAATTTCTAGGCAATGAACTGGTACCTTTCCTTGGCCTTTTAGGAACCATGCAGCAGGAAGTGAGTGGTGGATGAGCAAGTAAAACTTAATCCATATTCAAGTCACTCTCCATCAACTACATTACCACCTGAGCTCCTTCACATGTCAGATCAGACCGTGAATTTGCATGCAACAGATCTAGGATGTGCACTCTCCTTATGGGAATCTAATGCCTAATGATTTGAGGTGAATCTGAGTTGGTAACACCTGTGAGTGGCTGCAAATGCAGATTAATATCAGAAGAGATGTTTAACTGTACAGGGACTATAAGAAATCAATTGCATGCAGGCTCCTATTAAAACCCTATCAGTGAAAGACAAATGACCATGAATCCTTCCTTTGGTGGCAGGGTTTATGGTGACAAATCAGTGGATATACTTCAATTTTACAGCTGCATCTGGTAGCAGGCTGTAAGTCAGAATGTGACATTTATTTTCCTGTACATGTGGTCCACCTGCTATTTTACTTACCACTTCCATTCACACCTCTTTCACATGCTGTGCACTTGTCTCAGTCACAGTTTTGATAAATCCACAAGCTAATCCTAGCCAAAAGGACTAAAAAAGAAATATCAGTAGAGAGCATTTTTTAAATTGGGGGAACATCAGCTGCCATAATATATTCCAATGCAGTAGTAATAGCAATAAACTGTACAATAAATGCAATGCACTTGAATCATCCCCAAATCATGTCCCTATACACATTGGACACACACCAGTCTGTAGAAGAAGTGTCTGCACAAAATCAGCAACCATCCATCCCCAGTGCTGGAAGGGGCTGGGGGACTACTGACATTCACCATTTCACCCCACCAGTTGTTTTCACCTCTATACCTTGCGATGCTTTCTGCCTAGTCCCTCTCAGCCATGTTCTACTCTGCAAGTATATTTCATTGAGGTCGGAGACCCAAGTCTGACTTCCACAAGCTACAGCACAGTGTTCAGACGGTTGTCCCTGGCTTTCAGAGATTTATGCATTTTCCACCAGCATCACATAACTATGTAGAGAAGTTACATACAGGAGCATACATAACTTGTCTTTAAGCACCTGCACTCGTTTAAGTACAGTAGTAAGGGAGGGATATTGGAGGAAATTTAAAAATTAAAGTTCAATCAAATCTCTGCAAAAAAAAAAAATTCCTCCTTACTGATTTACACATCACCCATCATCTGCCTTTAGGTCAAAGTATAATTTTTCAGACCTCATTTAGTAAATTCTACACAAATAATCTTCTTAGCATGTATCATCATTCAGTAACCTGGATTTCAAACTCACGGTTTTCAGCATGAGCTGACGCTGAGACATCTGGAAAAGTTTCATTTAGTTTCTGTTTGTGGAACTACTAATGAAAGTAATAATAATAAATTTTTGTTTATTTTTGCAATGCATGTACCCAACTCAGAGATTTTTAAGCTTATAAGAATAATGTACTCCCAGCCCAAGTATGAAGTAGTATAAACTGAAAATGTCATAATTTCATTTAAGGATGTCTAATGATCATTGAATTTATTTGTTTATTTATTTTTGCTTTCAGATTAATTAATACAGCCTTAAATGAAAATGAAAAATGCTATAATTCAAATTGATAAAAATTCTATTTGTGATAAATACAAAAAGTTTCAACTCTTATGCCTAGTAGTTTGATAACAGTGAGATCATTGTAAGTCATTTTAAAAACAATGGATTAAAAAGTACATGTTTTCTCAAAGAGAAATCTAAATAAAATGGATAATTGACTAATATAATTGAAGGAGTTTTAAACATTTTTCTATTAAAATTGTACAACAATTAATAATCATAGTCCTAAAATATTTAAAAAAATCAAAATGATTCCAGTAGCTCTAAACACTGCTAGCATTTAAATTCATGTATTTCTATATGCTTTTTTTGTTTTGTTTTGTTTTTGGTACTGGGAATCACTCATGACTTAGTGCTTGTCAGGCAGGCTGAGCTATAATCCCTAGCCCTAATTCTGTATTTTAAAATATTTTTATAAAGTGTTTTACTTTTCTTATTGCTGAGACAAAACACCCAATGCCCAAAATTAAGGAAGGAAAAGTTGATTTTGGGTCACATTTTGTAGAAGTTTCAGTCCATAGTCAGCTGGTTTCTAGGCAGGGTGGCATGGCAGAGAAGAAACAGAGAGGGAAAATAACCCACTAGGAGCAGGTAGGCGAGGGCCCATTAGTCTTCTTTCTGTCCCTGATATTTTCTACAAACTACCTGCCTTAGGGCAAATGCAGCATTCGCACCCTTAATCCTAGGCAGAACTATGACAAACCAACAGGTGGACTGATTTAGTCATCATAAACCCTTCAAACCAGTAGCACACCCTCTAGGTCCAGTCGCTTTCCTGAAGAGCCGAATCCATGACTGTGTGAGGCTTTGGGGGAACATATAAACACAAACCATAATATCAAGCATAAAGTTTTATGAGACTATCTTTACATAGGTATTGTGGTTTAGACCTAGGATGTCCCCCAAACCGTATGAAGGTTTGGAGGATGGGCTTTTGGGAGATGATTGGATCAGAGGGCTGCTATACTTATCCACTGATGAATCCATAGCTGACTGTACTGTTGGGTGGTGGGGTTAGAAGGAAAAGGTGCTTCACAGTAGAAGTGACCTAGAAGGGTTTATTTCCTTGTTAGATACTCCTTTTCCTCTCTCTCTCTCTCTCTCTCTCTCTCTCTCTCTCTCTCTCTTTCTGTCTCTCTCTCTCTTTCTCTCTTTCTCTCTCCCTCCTTTCTTTTACTTCTACCATTCCCTCCCATGCTTTGAGCCAGTGGACCATGAATTGTGTATGTGAGCCAAAATAAAGTTCTCCTCCTTTAAATGTAGGTATTGAGTTAGTGACTGTGTTGGTTACTTTTCTCTCACTGCTGAGCCCAAAGTTAAGGAAGGAAAGACTTAATCAGCTCCCAGTTTGTGAAGGTATCAGTCCATACTCTGCTGGCTCCAAGGCAGGGTGGTGTTGTAGAGGGGCAATCATCCATGGTGGCCAAAGACAGCAGAATCAAAAAGGGAGGAGCATGAGAGCAAGCCTGTTTCTTTCCCTTATACTGCATGCAGGTGACCCACCCAGGGTGGGTGTAGTACTTTCACACCCATAATCTAGCATGGAACCCTAAATCAATCATAAACTCTAGAAGCCCGCCCCCATGACTGCATGAGGCTTTAGGGGGACATCTAGACACAAATCATAACAGTGACCAAAACAACATATTTAATTATGATATGCATCTATTTTCTTAACTTATGGGTTTGTTTCTAGTAATTCCTGGTATTTATTAGCTCATTTTTCTGAGCATTTCTTTTTTCTTTGCTCATTATAGAAATTTTCAAAATTAGAAAGATTGGCTTAATAAAACATATGTTCTCAATAATTAACCTAAGCAATTAACCACATCATTGTATAAGTTTGGTTCATTTAAAAGGTTTCAAATATTTTTGTGCATTAATGTATTTCCATATGTTTATTACTTCATCTATAGATATTGCACTATATAATTCTAATAGTAAAAAGTTTTTCTTGCTTTTTTTTGTCTGTTTTGTTTTGTTTCGTTTGTACCAGGAATCAAACTCACTAAAATGTTTTAAAATATGTAGCCGTACTTTAATAAGAATCTCTCATAGTAAAATTAACAATAGTCATCTCATATTATTTAACACACAGTGGTTTTCATTTCCCCAATTTCCTCAAACATTTAAGCATATTGACTATTTACTTGTTCCAAATCAGAATCCAAAACTGTTGACCATTCAAATTTGACTGATGTTCTCCAAGCCTTCTTTACCTTTTGGAAGTTCATGCTCTTTCCTCTTCTCTACCTGTTTTATTTTTAGAAAAATAAATAAATGTGTGCAATTGTAGAAGTTCTCACATTCTGGCTTGCACTGATTCCATCCCTATGAGTTATTTATCATGCTAATTTCAATACTGCATTTGATATTAGTTGATATTTATGCCCAGAGATATGATTACACAGAGGTTTAATTTGCTTTTTCGACTGAGAGGAATGTGTCCTAGATAATGTTATAATTTTCCTTTTGAGTCACATGAGTGAAAAACAATGTCTGGTTTATCCACAGTTGCATCACTTGCAATAGTTGCCCAACATAGACCATTTCCAATATAAAATTGTTCAACTTTCAAGTTTTAAAGTATACATTTGTTCATAAATGAAGCGCACTCAGAAAAACCATGTTTTGAATTACGATCTTTCCCCGGGCGTGTGACATTACAAGCAATACTCTTTCAAAATGCATTAATAAGAAATCCCATTCAGTCATTTGATTATAAGGATAAACAAAACATATTCCATGCACATGCTGTATTGTTAAGATATTATTTGAAGTTGGTTATAGGTTTATAATACCTTTTATTTTAATTTTATAATTATTAACACAAGTTATACACATTGATTAAATTCACTGCAATATTTTATTCATTCATACATTATGCACTGATCATATTAACCTATCATTCTGCCTTCCCCCTTCCTCCCCACACCCACTTCACAGTGCCTAGTAAGCTTTCTACTTTTATGTCTTTTTAAAAAAGTTTTCGTAAGAAAAAGAAACTGCAATATTTGTTTTACTGTGTTTGAATTTTACCTAACATGATGTTCTTGAATTCCACTCACTCACCTCCAAATAACAGGGCTTCATTCTTTTTCACTGAATAATATTCCATTGTGTATATATGTAGTACTTTTTTATGCATTCATCTGTTGAATAGCATCTCTGCTATTTTGAATGATGCCAGCATAATCATAGATACAAAGCATGCCTTTGTGTGTTGACTACATTTCTCCTGGATATGTATGTATGAGATCGTATGCATATGTGGATCATATGGAAGCTATATTTCTATTTTTTGAGGAACTTTCACACTGTTGTCCATAAAGGCACTATCATTCACACTCTCAGCACCAGGGTATTAAAGTTTATTTTTCTCTACATCCTAATCAGTTTTCTGTGGTTGTTTTTCTTATATTATGTTGTCTTTTTGGAGCCATTCTGAGATGAGATTGAATCTCATTGTGATTTTCACTTGCATTTTCCTTACACTAATTAAATTCTGCATTTTTGATAGATGTAGCCATTTGTATTTCTTCTTTTGAGGTCTGTTCAGATCATACTGCCTTTTTAATTATATTGTCTGTTTATTTGATATCTTTTTAAATTCCTATATATTCTGGATACTAATCTTGGTTCACCCAAATAGCTAGCAAAGATTTTCTCTCCTTATGTAGGTTACCCTTCATTCTATTTATTACTTGTGCAGAAGTTTTGAGTTCAATATGATTCCATTTGTCAATTCTTGCTTTTGTTTTCTATACCTTTGTAGTCCTACCCAGAAAATTATTGCCAATACCAATATCACAAAGAGTTTCCCAGAGGGATTCCTCCAATAGTTTCAGAATTTTAGGTACGGTTTTAATATTTTTTATCTATTTTGAGATTATTTTTGTGTAAAGTTAGACATAATGATTTATTTTCAATCTTCTATATGTAAAATATCTAGTTTCATTGCTACAAGTTTTTTAAAAAGTTGTCATTTTCAAGTTATCTTGGTTACTTTTCTCTCCTTGCTGAAACAAAATACCTGACACCCAAAATTAAGGAAGGAAGGGTTTATTTAGCTTACGGTTTTTGGAAGTTTCAGTCCATACTCAGTTGACTCCAAGGCCGAGTGGCACTGGCTGAAGGGCAACAGTTCATGACAACTGCAAGCTACAAGAGCCTTATATTGTATGCTGGCTAACTGCTCCTGTATGGGTACAGCACTCACACTACCAATCTCAGTGCTAGATAACAAATCAATCACAAACACTAAACTCAGCCACCTCCATGATTGCATGAGGCTTGGGGGCCATCCAAACACAAACGTAACACCAGTGTGTATTTTTGGCACCTTTATTGAGAATCAGTTGGCTATAGGTATATGGTTTTATTTCTGGGTTATCTATTCTGACCCATTGGTATTGTGTCTGTTTTTATACCAAAATTATGCTGACTTTATTGCTACAACTCTGTAATATATCTTGAAATAAAGTATTGTGATGCTTTCAGCTTTGCTAATTTAGCTCAAGATTGTTTTGGCAAGGGATAAAGATGGCAGACTAGAGCCAGCCTGTACTAACGAATTGCTCTGTAATACTCATCCAAAGCAACAGGTGTGTGGCTTTGTCTGGAGATTAGAGAACATAGGAAATCAAGAGACTACATCTTAAGA
Organism: Dasyprocta punctata; assembly: GCA_004363535.1. Taxonomy (NCBI): domain Eukaryota; kingdom Metazoa; phylum Chordata; class Mammalia; order Rodentia; family Dasyproctidae; genus Dasyprocta; species Dasyprocta punctata. The sequence continues at coordinate 28,767 of RJWM01007057.1, read as the reverse complement.
GTTGGCAACCAGGCAAAACTGTAAAATGCTGGTAATTAGGAAGACAAGTAAACTATGTACATTAACCCATTCTGAACTGAGTAAGTATCAACATGCAGGGGAGAAAAGAGGTAAAAGCAAACCTCAGTGAGGACTCACAGTGCTCACTATTATGGTAGGGATACAGCTAATAAAGATAGAAGATTTGACTACAACGAAGTGAATAGAGTTTTGGTGCTATTTTTCATCTTGTGCCTCTAGGTATAGACAGGGATGGGCTGTGTAGTCATCTGAGAAGAACTCCACTGACCCCAGTGGAACAAAGCAGAAATGGACATGGACTGAAGAGGGGCTGGAAGCCATCATCCTAGGTGCAGAAAACCTTTATATTCTCACTACATCCAAGATATAATTATCACTTGGTTACAGGTAAGAGTGGCTATTAGCCCTAAAAATTAGAGCCATGTCTGGAAAGAGCTGACTATGGCACAGTAAAATAAAATCACAAGAATAAGAGGGAAACTTCACTCTTTCACCTGAAGGAGACCAAATTGTGGCTGGAATAATTCCAGCAGTATAGATAGACAATGTAAATACCTCGCACTTTGGATGTCATGTCAGACTGCAAGTGCAGCCACACGAAGATTTGGTGTGGGTGGGGACCTGAATCTGAGGGGAAACCTGCAGGGATCAGCTAAAGCCTAGGGACCAGTGGCCTCTAATACAAACATAGTCCCAATGCATGCTCCCCACCACCAGCTCTGAACTTCATGGAGGTGCTTTAAGTGAAGATAGCAGTACACAGTCACTGGCAGTCATATCAGTGAAGCTTGGAAATTTATGAAGCTTTGCCCCCACCATCGACCTTCATACAGACCATATATGCATTGACAAATTCAGCAGACAGTGTGCACACTCAGGCCTCCTCACTCCCAGGTACAGTAGAGTTCAAGTTAGTCAGGTGGATTGCACTCAGCCACTGACCAGCTCACGAAATTCCTAGCCACAGCCACACCCACAGAGGGGTAGAAATCAACCTTCCACCATTTCCGTAATGCCTGTGTTTTTGGACTGAAAGGGCCGACAACTCTGCACTAATTTAAATTCCAACACAAATGCCATCACAGCAGAAATATTGGGCATGTATTTTTTAAAAAAATTTATAGTTTTTAAAATGATATTTCTTTGTGCAAATGCCAGGTTGTTCTGTGTATCTGTAAGTGCTAGTTACTGCTTTTATCCATAAGGATTGTTTCAGAGGGTTTGCCAAATTAGTTTCTGTTAGCTCCATAATTGGGTTAATTTTCCCTGTGTCTTCTTTCAATTCCTTTGTAAATTCCTAGCCTTTCTCTTCCTTTCTTCCCCTCTCACTTCTTCTCAAGCATCTTCTCCCAACCCTTTTCTTTCTCATTTAGAGTGTATGTTTGAGTTACACAGTATATGTGTTGCAGTTGTTTGTGAGTGTTACTATCACTTTTGCTTCTTCAGTGTCTTACTTCGGCTTGTCAGGTTGTCCCTCACCAAGGATCATTTCTGGGGCATTCTAAATTTGTGTTTCTGCTGGTTCATTAATTGGATCCAGTCTCTATATATCTTCTTTCACTTTCCATTTATATTTTCCTCCAGTTGACTTCATCTTTCTATCCCGTTACATAACCTTTTACACCTCCCAGTTTGCTCCTCTCCATTCTGGGTATATAAAATCTATTATCAAAATCTGATCTGTTCTTTCACTTTCTTTATCTCTTTTTTTCTCATTCCTTTTTCTTAATTTTAAAATGTTTCTCTTCCTGTTTCACAGCCTACCCTTCATTGTTATTATTTCAACTTCCTAGCCTATTGAGAGATTTGAGAAGTTTTATATTCTACATTGATATATGGCTGGATCTTTGGATGTTGATATTAACAATAGTTATTCTTTCCTCATAATACAAGACTAAACATTGAATATAAAACATTAGGTGGTTGTATGCTGAATCACTGCCAAAGCCAATGGCACATTACAGGCAGAAAGAAACTTACCGAAGAGATTTTCATTGTGTCAGGGTGCAATGTCTGATTAGTATGAGATGGATGCAGGGGTTTGGTTGAGCCCATGTCTGAGTGTTTCTGAGTGGACCATGGAGGTGTAGCCTTAGAGTATATGTTTAACCCTAACCCCTTCCTTCTTCATGCTCCTCCTCTACTACGCCATGAACTGCGGTGCTTGGCTCTGTCACACACTTCCTCCATGATGTTCCTGCCTTGCAGACTGCTTACCATGCCCTGAATGCCCTGAAACTATGAACCAAATGCATCTGTCTCTTTTTAATTTGTACACATTAGGCATTGTGGCCCAGCCACAAAAAAGCTGACAAATAGTACCTGCATACATTAAAAATTACAAAACTTTAAAGAAGGAAATTGAAGTAGTTGTCAGAAAGTTAAAAGGCATCTATTGTTGCTGCATTGGTAGAATTAATATAGTTGAAATAGAAGCATTACAAGACATGATCCATAGATTTAATGCAATCCCTATTAAAATAACAACATGCTTTACAGAATGAGAAAAACTCCTAGAATTCATATGGAACTAGAAGAGATCCTGAATAGGCAAAGTAATCCTGAGTACAAGGGTAAAGCAGAGGCATCACTGTACTGAAATTTAAGTTACACTACAAAGCTGTAAAGACCGAGATATAAAATAGAAACTTTGAAACTACTAGAAGATAAAAATTCAGAAACACTAGAAGCCATAGGCATGGGCAAACTACCTGAACAGAATCCCAGTAGAGCAGGAATTAATTTTAGGAGTTCACAAATGGAATTACATTAGATTAAAAAGGCTCTGCAGGACAAAGAAAACAACCAGCAGAGTGAAGTGACAGCATAGGAAATACGACATTGTCACCAGCTACTTGTTAGAGAACTATTATCTAATTCTCACAAGAAGGGGAAGTATGTCTTCGACAGACCATATATCTATTATCAAGAACACAAAAATCAACAAATGCGAACAAGGATGTGGGAGAAAAGGAATTCTTTCTAAATTATTAGTAGGATATAGACTACTACAATCATTATGAAATCATTATGGAGATTCCTTTAAAAACTGAAAATATACATGCCATTTTATTTAACTATACCTCTTCTCGGTATCTTACCAAAAGAGTTAAAGTAATCATCTTATGGTGATACATGCAAACCTATCTTTACAGCAGTGTGTTCACAGTTGCCAAGTTCTGAAAACAGCCTAGATGCCCATCACCAGAAGACTGGATACAGAAAATATGGTTTATATGTGTACAAAATGTGATAATATTCTGCAGTAACACAAAATGCAATTGTGTCCTTTGTAGGAACATCAATAAAACTTCAGATCATAGTGCTGTCTTTATAAAATTAGTCAAACCCAGAAATTGAAATATTGTTTCTCTACTATGAGAAAAATGAAATATAAACATTTAAATGAGTAAAATAAAGAAAGGTGGATGCAAACAAAAAGGAAGGGATTTAAAAATTAGAATGGAAATGAGAACAAAAATTTAGGAAAGATGAGAAGGTAGAAGGATGACAAATGATCAAGAAATACTATATGCAAGTACCAATTTTCCAAATCAAGTGCCATCATTATATAATGCTAAAATGCACCAATAAAAAGCATAATAAAATATTATTTTATACACTATGGGTCTTTTGTACTTCCACATGACTTACAGGTTTTTTTTTAGTTCTGTGAATAATGACATTAGTATACTGCTGGGGATTCTATTGAACTGATAAATCTTGAATATATTTTCCAACTATGCCCGATTTATGAGCATATAACCTCATAGTTTGTGAAACATCAATATTTATATGGTTGTAGTATGCTTTAGTTTCTGATTTTTATTTTGTTTTTAAATAATCTTTATCTCTGGGTATTTGCAATCTAGATGATCATTTATGAAATTTCGTAACTTATAAAAATTCTCCCAATAATGATAAGTTCTGCATTAAACTATGAGAAAAGAACTAAGCTGGTAGGAAATGTCTTCTTTTTAAAAAACGTTTACTAGTGGTCATAGTGATCTTTGATCCTGTCTCATTCTCTTTGAACTAGTCAGTAACAGCATGTAACATAACTACAGCTTGATTCAGGTTATTGACACTTATTACTAATCATTTTAAGTGTGGAATGATTATGTAATTGTATATCACATATGGGAGTTATGATGTACAGTACATTAAAAAATCACCAAATACTTTACAATCTACAATTTTAATTGACCACCTATAAAAGTTATGGGATATTTTCTTTTCATGCACAAAAACACAAGTAGATTCCTCACTAAACGCTATTCAGTATTCTTTTCTTTAGATATTAATCCAAAGAAGATATAATTGGTACATTTCTGCTATCTGGCACTCTTTAGCTTAGAAGACTTCAAAGTCTTAAGCCACAGTGTCACAGGCCATTGCATATTAGTCCTAACCTATAAATAAATAGCTGCTTTATATTTTGAAAGAATTTTCAAAGTGATGCTTTCCAATTCTATGGGATGCTATTATTTTTGTAATAAATAGTAGAATGACTGAATGATATTACATAATTCTAAAGAATTACGTGTAATTAGTCAAGAGTTTTCACTGTGGTTCTTATATGGGGAAGATCATTGTGGATCATTGAAGAGAAGACCATTATGGGTTATTGTGGATCTTCTCTATGTATATTATAGAACCTCAACTCAAACTTCAGCATCATAGACTTATAAGCTTCTAAGCTGAACATCTTATTTCAATCTCCTTTTGTTCTACTTTCATCTTTCTCAACCATGCTTATCCTCTGAAAATAGGCTTCATTTTTAATACTATATACCAGGCAGAAGGTATAACTATTTTCCACTTCCAGACATCCTTACCCAAAGTGAAAGACAGCCTAATTCAAATATAACATTCTCATACTTCTCCAAATGAAGGAAAGAAAGAAGGAAACAAGAGAAGAGTGAAGGAAGGAAGGAAAGGAGGGAATAAAGGAAGAAATAGCATAAAGTATGCGTAGAAACAGCAAAGATATGTGTAGATCTATATGCCAAATTTATAAAATATGGAAGAAGGAATTCAGTGAAGAGCTAAGCAATTATATATACTATGACCATAGACTTTAAGATACAGCACTGCTACAATACTATTCATTCACAAAATTGGTCATTTCTAGTCAAAAAGTAAGCAAAAAATTTCTAGATATGATAATTTTTGAAAATTATATGAAAAGACAAAGAAACCAGACTATTAGTATGTGTCTTGATAAAGAAAAGCAAAATTTAATAATCCACACCACCTAATTTTAATAGTTCATATAAAAGAATAGGAATCAAGATAGTATGATATTGGTGGAAGCATATACACATAGAGTGATTGTAAGGAAGTTCAGAATGGATTCATAGAAATGCACACATTTGGTCTTTGACAAAGGCACAAAAACAATGGAATAAAAAGAGTATGTATTTTTTTCAGTAAATAGTACTAGAAAAGCTGGATACTCTATGGAAAAGAATTTCAACCCTAATCAAAACCTTCTACATTAAATATAAATATATGTACACCCGAATATAACATAGACTTAAATAGCAAATGTAAAAAATACAAAAGTTCAATATGATAACCAAATATAAAAGGTAACATAGCATGAATCTGGAACTCTAAAAATGGGCAAAATATTTGAAAAGGCATTTCACCAAAGACGATATTCAAGGGATAAATAACCAAATGAGAATATGTCCAGCATCAGCTGTTATTAGGGAAATAAAAATTAAAACATTAGTTAATAGTAGTTACTTGTGAACAGTAAGGAAAAAATGGCTAAACATGAACTGACCATTCCAAATATTGGTGAGAGTTTAACAAAGTTAAGTTTTGATGCACTTTGTATTATGTTATTTACAATAGAGTAATCAAACTTTCAGAGTTTCAGTTTTCATACCTGTCCAATATGACTGTCAGTGACTATCTTGCTTAATTTATAGGGTTGCAGTGAAAAACAAGTATGTAAAAGACATTTTATAACCGACAAAGTACTTTATAAACGTTATGAAATATTCCTGCAGTATATTTTCAGTGAAGTGATTAAGATTGAAAATATGCTTAAAGAAGAATGATAATCCATTTGTAAATTATGTACATATATACCATTTACAAGGCAAAACTGTTCCAACAATGAAAAATAAAACACATTATTATCAGTTAGACATGGCCATGGTACAAATGCTAACAATTGTTTTCTGATCATCGAATTTTATTGGTCCAAAATTTCAGGAAATGCTACTAACCAAATTAGTAATATAAATATGAACTTTGAACAAGAAACTCTGCAGCAATACTTAGGGCAACTACAAGTTATTTTACTGTCTGCCTTCAAAATAACCTTAATTTAATAAAAATTTTCACTAAACAAACGTCTTCTTTTTCATTGCTTTCGTATGGTATCTGATCACTCACTATAGAACAGCTTGATAATGCTTTGCGTTACACTGTTGTGCAAAGAAAAGATTGTTAAAAAATAAAGTGACTCCCAATCTATGGAAAAAAATTAAAATGTCAACAGTCCCTTGGTGACAGTTTTAAGTGAATCTTTAAAAGAAGCTTATTTTGGAAAGCCTTCTGGTCACACCCAATTACTACGGTTGCCTTGGTTGTGACAGCTGGTGTATAATCTTTGATTACACTGTCATTAAAATGTCTTTTATACCTTTTTTAATGCCATCAACACATCATTTGCTTTTCAAATCGCACCCTAAAGTGGGTAGATCATGGGCATTGAGGTATCTATGAAGTTTCTAAGCCTTTTTCACACTTTAGGAGCTAGTAACTTCAGACACAATATGGGAATCTGATACTGCTCTAACTCAGATACACTGGATTTATCCTAGATTTTTTAACACTTTCTCTCATGTCTGATTTTTTATGTTACCCTCTGTTCATCAGAGAAAATGCATTCAATTCATTAGAGTTAATGAATGTACTTTGTTGAGAATTATAATAATGAATGCAGGCCTGAGGGGCAGCCTCCAAGCACGTCAACGCAGCTTCGTGGGGGAAAAGTAACTTTCAAAGCTTTAGATAGTTTCTTTAACCCAGTCAACCAGCTTAAAAATATGTGCCAGGAGATAGAAGAGAATACAGATTCATCTCTTTGGACAGGAAAGTTAATAATGAATCAGAAGAGTTTTTTATTATTAATTTTCTCTTTCACTGTATGTTTTGAAAAATAAATTCAGATAATTTTACTGAGATCCAGGTTCTTTAACAGTAAAATAAGAAAAATGACTTCTATGTTGACTTCTTAGGATTGTCCTGGTGATAAAAATATGATATTTGCTGTATTATAACCCAGAAAACACTATAATGTACACACTGGTGGTAATGTAGTTCTTTTACATGCAAATTACTCAGAACAAGTAGTCAGCTCCTAATGGGTTAGGTGAACTAAGCGCTACATACACTTGTGCTGTCATTGTTTGATTGATCACTTTTGTGCCTAGATTTTATAACCTGAACAACAACTTCTAAGACAACAATATGTAATATATTAACTAATGCTAATTTCCTACTTTTTCTTTGAAATTCTGTATCATTTCTATCCATTTTCTGTTTTCCTTTTTTAAAAATTAAAAAAAAAAAAAACTGTCCAGTTCAGGCATCTGTCTATGTACTCTCCCAAACAGCAAGGCAGGAAAAGCCTTTTAAATCAGTTTTGAGAAACAAACTTTGAAATAAGTATGTTTAATATTATCCCATTTTATTGGAGATATTTTGAAATATTTTGGAATACCAAAACTCAGTTTCAGTGATTTACTGCTGGTGTATTTCTAAAGTTACATCATGAATCCCTTCACAGAGACTTTGCGCTCTGTTAAATTCACTCTGATTTTCCATGAAAAGTTAATTTGGAATTATAATATTTAAATTCAAGAATGTTAAGCACATTGTTTCCAATATGGCATCTTGCAATAATGTAAAAGATTATGGAAGTTTCTTTAGGGAATTTGCAATTTTCTTAAAAAAATTAGAAAGTGAAAGAAATTTATTTAAAACAATATAGGATAAACTATCATACTTTATGTTTTCATTCACTTGTTTGCCTTTTGCTGTGTGAACACTGAGTTTCCAATTCTGATTACAATAATGATTGACAATATCTCAGAATAATGCAAGCCAAGCAAATTTAAAAGCAATTTGATATCTTCAATTGGGAGATAAAAATTGAAAATATGAGGTTATGTAAAAAATGTCATTAGTTCTCAATTATAAAAAGACAATTGATTTCATTTTTCAACCTTCAAACATTCCATGAACTGTGCTGCTTCATATGAATCACCTGTTTACCTTATTTCTCAGTTTAAACTCTATAGGGTATTTTGCTGAGATTTCCAGACACTTTTTTTGAGTATGGGAAACTTTTCAATCACCAAGTGCTTATTGCTTTTAAGGAATGTCCTTGTCAATATCTCTGCTATTTCACACTATATTTCCTCCACACCTCATCAGAGAGCACTCATCCAGTTCCAGTGATTTACTGCTGGTGAATTTCTAAAGTTACATCATGAATTCCTTCACAGAGACTTTGCACTCTGTTAAATCCACTCTGATTTTTCATGAAAAGTTAATTTGGAATTATAATTTTACTATTATTCTATCATTTAATCTAAAATATTAAAATTTTATGCTAGTTTTTTTTCACATATTACATATTTGGAGGACCTATGATTATGAACACAGCCTCCATTTAAGAATATATTGGATCGGAGATATGATCTTTTTTATGACCATATTGTGAATAATGGAATAGACATAAATTGTTCATAATAAAAGAATATAATTTGGCAATATAATGTTTAAAATAATTTTAGAAAAATGAACTCTGGAAATTTTGTCATGTATAATTAATTCAATTCAAGAATTACAAAATACTGTGAATTAAACACAATAGCAAAGATAGGAAATTAGAATTTTGCTTGCCTTTAGAATTTTGTTACTTCATTACTATAATAATTTAAGTATACACAAACCTAGTAAGTATAAGAAAAAAGACAAATATTACATAATGCTTAATGGAGCACTGCAAAAATCCCAAAATGGATGTGAGATTTAGGAAGTCAATGGTATTTTGCTGGTTTCCCAGAAAGCAGTTCCCTCAATGTCATGGTATGTAAATTTTATGAAATGTGTATTGTATGTTGGGTTTAATTCTTACCTAAATTTGCTGCTGTTTTGAACAAAACTATGTTATATAGTTCTTTTAGCGTGGCCAAGGTAAATTTTAATTAAGTAGCAAATTAGTATAACTACCAAAGGAATTTTTAAAAACAAATTTTAATGTATAGGAGTGTAAATAAGTGGTAATCTGACCATGTTTTGAAAACCATCCAAATCATGGGAACTACTGACAGTCCACTTGCATGAGTTTGAAGATATAGTAGTCTGAATGTGAGAAAAAGAACACAGTTAATGCAAGCAAAAGAGAAATAACCCTTTTATGTCAATACTGTGGAATCTTAACTATTTCAGCAATATGAAGACTTAAAATTACCTGTCTGAGTTCATGTGATGAATCTGCATATACTGTGAGTGTTACGAAAGAAAATATGGTAATGACTTTAGCAGCATAAAAATACTTGAGGAACAGTGGGAGAAAAAAAATCTAACTCAATTGGAAGCTGCATCTTTGAGACCAATTCAGTCTTCATTTGGTACATGAATTTATGCGACAAAGGTATTGGAATTATCAAAACTGGATGAATGTCTATAACAATTGAATGACTGTGTGAATTTTCTCTTGGAGTCAAAAAAGGCTTAAAATGAACTTATGAATTTGTCACTCTTTGTATCAATTTTTCTTCCACTTACATTTTCAAGCATTTGCTCCAAAATTATCTAATCCATGTAACATGCAAATTGCCACTGCTCTTTGTGAATACACATTGAAATATAACACTTAGTATTTCTATTGTCTAAATCCTAAAAAGCTTACAATTTTGGTGGTAAATGTGAGCAAGAACTTACCTGCCTAGCAGAAAAGATCATAATATCACCTTCCAGCTCATTCCTAACTTGTTAGAGGCCTCTTGTTTCCAATAACCAGGATCCAAGTTACCATTTCCTCCCTTTGGCATTTCTTACATGTTCTCCATTAACTAAGAGTGAGAGGGTTATTTTCTATTATTCTCCTCATATGATTCCAAGTTACCGAACTACTTTCCTGATTTAAACTCTCTGATACTTTGAGAACATATTAAACAATCAAGCTGAATACATAGGAAATACAGAAATTTAGGACTAAAGATGAAGCAATAGTTGTAGTATTTAAGCATATATATATCTATAAAATTCTTACTTGAGTATGAGAAAAATCATATTATATCCACCAAGACCCAAGTGATATAAACATCCATTTACTTTTGTTTCTACATATTCATTTGTCTTTTAACTAATTCACTTTTTGATTATTTCACTATTACTTTGAAATCCTTTGTTTTCATGTACCAAGAAAAAACATAATCCAAGTTCATATTTCAACATAGTCTGTACACTTTGTTTTCTCTGGAGAGTTTGACTCTCATGTGTACTATCAACCTCCGAAAAAACTCTACTCTATTTCCATGATAACTCATAATTGGCTTTTAAGTTTTTTCGCAGGCTTCTTTCTTGTCTGCATTCCTTTCAATGTTGACATGCCTTGGTTTTGGTTGTGCACACTGTTAGAACTTCATCTATACCTTCTAGTGATCTCACACCCACTTACATCTTCTCTTGTGCATGATGGCTACTTCAATGAACTCAGAGCTACAAACAAGACTCCACGCTGCACGTTGCCACCCAGCCTCCCATGGGCATCTCAAACTCAATAATCACGAATTAGAACTCAAAATTTCAAATTGCTGCATCAGTATCCCCTGCCAAAATATATATCTGTTAAAGAATGAATACTTTCATAGTTTTCAGTTCTCTGTTGGAGTAGTATTCTCTTTTTAGCAAAAACAGTGCTATAAGAAAGAAGTACATTTCAACATCTGTCAATTTTTTTTATGTTTTTCAGTGTCCTCTGCACTTCTTCAAGGTCATACATTATTTCTTTGTGACATATACCACATATTGAACTTCACATGTAAAAATAGACATGCAATATGTGTGTAGAGATGCATGTGTATGCACACATATTCATTACGGTTGCCAATTAGTTCTAGGATTATAGTTGACAGTATACTCCTGATAAATCAGTTATTAAATGCTCATTAAACTAGGTTTTAAGAGGGCTCACATCTTGGCCAGACATCCCCAGTATACTTCTCATATCAAGAGAAGCTCAAGAAGTTTACTCCTTTTTTATCTGAAGACAAGACAATTCTGAGAAATCTCTAGATGCCTAAAAGTAGCATGCTTCTCCTGCATGAATTTGATATGGGCATGAGTCCTTTAAAGTGAGGGGAGTGCTTTTATAAAGGGTCTGGATCCTGATACGAGTCATGAGATTACTGAAGCCACTAGGTATATGGGGATGACACATACCACTACAGGATAACAGCCCAAAGTTCGCCAGGCCTAGTTATAAGAAGATAGTATTTACTCAGTTTAATGTCACTATTAGAAGCTGGAAATACATTTTTCATCCCTCTGTGTTGCACTTTATGAAAGCTAGTGGAATTACTGTTCTCAATTAATCTGAGGAATCATGTTAGCCAAACAGTCTCATAATTAACTCACATCACTTGCTAATGGAACTAATAAACCATGGCTTAGCTTGTGGAGGTCCCTCTGTCAGGAAAGATTTTGCTGAGGCTCAACGACTACGTATGAGAAAATTCTGTATGTCCTTCTTTCATTCTGCTCTGTAACTTCTCATCATATACATTCTATGGTGTTGGATGCTATGAATTGTCTAGGTAATGCATTATTCAAAAGAATATACTATTTAAAAGAAGATATTACACTATTCGTTAGAACATTCTATGATTTTCATCATTTAACATTCCTACTGTCTAATGAAAATAGAAATTTAGGTCACAATGAGTGGAAGAAAGAAACAGTTATTTTTAAATTTTTGACTGTGTATGTACAAGCAGTATACTCAATGCTTTACATGTCACAAATTGTTTCATCTTTACCACAGCCCTTTGGGACACATACTACTAATACAATTAGAAAGGAAAACCAGTTTTCAGATTGCTGAATGAATTTGTGGGAGATCTCACCCAAGAGGCATTGTGAGCTTGAGAAAGAGACATTTTCAAAGTGAGACTCAAATTTGAGTCTGTCCTCTTCAGGAAATGAAATGCTGTTTTGTTATGACGTGTTTCTGTAAGGAGAATATTTTCATCACGTTGCCTTTTTATGCCTTAAATTTTACTGTTTTTTCCTCATTCAATTATAAAATCATGCTTTCTATTAAAATATATTCTCCTGACATCTGAGTAACTTTGGATTAGAAATGCATATTTTAATGCTTTCTAAATTTTCATTACCACCTTGACAAGATTTTAGATATATGCAATGTCAAAATATATGTATTGATTCATTTATAAATTATATATCTGATACTTTACTACTAGCTAAATATTTCATATACAGTTCTAAGCACTTTATGTAAACAATTAACTTCATCATCATACTGCCCATGAGGCAGTTACTATTAAAATATCTACTTAAAAAATAACAGGAGAAAATAACCTTGGGAAAGTGGCTTACTTTGTACAGGATGAATGAATGGCTAGGACTTAAGTGATGAGGTTCCAGATACATTTTAATATATGTTTCATCTATATGCGCTGCTGTGATAATCATGTATAGGTGTGTATAAAAATGAAAATTCTAATGAAATAAAGCATGTATGATGATATCTTGTGTTACTATTTCTGAGCTTTAATGGATTATCTTATATACCCCCATTTGGGAAATGTTGATTTATTTTTTAAAAGGCTCATCCCATTTCAATTTTAATAACAAGAATTCTATCTTGAAATACATTTTTGAGAGGAGGATTTTACGCCTTTACAAAACAAGCAAGAGAAGACTAGGAGTTTTATTTTCTTAAGAGGTTTTGTTTACTAGACCTCAAAGATCATATTTTGAATAAAAAAGAGAAGAACATATGGAAATTAGTAGCAAACTATCAGAAGAATGATATCACAGAAACAGTGCATAAAATTTGAAAGCCATCTGTGTATTTATTGGCGATGTCTATATTATAAATATGCTCTGTAGAAGATCAGCTGTGTTTGTAAGAGTACTTTTATCTTCATTATCTGATCAATTAGAAAAAGTATCCTCACTTTCTAAAGCAATGTTTTACATTATGCACAGAATACAAAAAATAAAAAGCACTAATTAAACATTTACCTATGTTAAATGCAATAAACCTTAGCATAATCTTAGAAAAATTTCTTTATTTGTTTTAAAGAAATTCATACATCAATAGAAACTTTATTATAATAAACTACTATATTCCTGCTATTTGTTCAAATTTTTCTTGTAGCAAAAACATGAGTTTTAATTTCACTGTACATTTCTCTCTGAGTGTTCAAGCCACAAGTAGGCAGGTAACTCACGTGTCACAGTGGGGCTGTTTGAACTCAGGTCTCATGCATGATTTCAGAGAGTGACAAGTAAATGCGATAACTGAAAGACATCTTAGAAGCTAACTTCCTATTCAAAGCTCCATTTAAAAAGTACAAAAATTGAAGATACACAAAGTACACAGAAGCAATATTTGTGGTTAGAGAAAAAGTAACCCAGTTTAATCAATCTTTCCAGTAAAAATTCTATCATTTATTATATATATATATATATATATATATATATATATATATATGACAATGAAACATTTTTATAGTAGAATTTAGCAAGCAGGCAAATTTCAACATATAATTGCCAATTTAAACCATCAACCACCATTTATTATCCTTCATCTAACATAACTAATAAACAAAGCATTCAACTTCAAATACTTTGACTCAATATGTGTAAATTCACTCTACCAAGATGGAGGATGTACCTTACTCCTCTACTTTTAGGAAAATCACTTTAATATAGTTTGGTTTGTTTATAATAATCTCATAATTTCAAAAGGGAAGAGTTATTCTGAGGAGTGTCCATCCTTTATCATTTGTGAAATTTCTTTTTTCTTTTGGCGGAGGACCAGATAGTGAAGTTAGAACTGAATTTTTCCCACCTTATTTGCACAGATACCTAAACCTACAAAGCTACACATAGTACGTATTTTTCTAGAAAGATCAGGAAGTTGTTATCTCCTAGAAAAGAGGGCAATACTAAGAAAAACGTAATTATTTACAAATGAACAATTTAAATTAATGCATGTTGCAAAAAGTAATGGATCAAATTAAGAGAACTCAGAATCAACTCTAGCTAATGAAATATGCCCCCATGCTAAATATATCTATAGCCAAACTGAAAGACTCACCGTGTCTAGATAAATGGACACGTTTTATTAACAGAAACATACCAATCATATAATGTAATTCCATTTAAAGCCAAAATTCCAAGTTTCTCTTTTTTCTATGTTTTGAATTTTGATTTATAATAATTCATTCAGAAGAATCATCTATGCTAACAACCCAAACACCCAGACTGTTACTTCATCTAAAATAACATACAAACAAAGGATTTGATCTCATCTACATCTCTATGGCTACTAAAGGCAATATTTTTATGTAAAATATTTTTATAGACCTTTTAGTGGAGAAATTTTGGATCCCAAACATAAAAGCAATACAAAACGAGTGTGTGTGCATGTGTGTGTATGTGTGCACGCATTTGTGTATAGCCCTAAGGATCTACTATGTAGATGATTTTAGGAAGAATATATTTTCAGGATGTGGCTATCTCTCTGAAAGTAGGCTCATAATCTGTTATTCCATGCTCCATACATAATTTCCAATTACCATTTATATACTGAAGTTGTCAAAATAAAAAATGATAATAACCTAATTTTGAGAAATAAAAGGTCTATTTTCAATACTATGACATAATATTACCAGTGCCTTGTGTAGTACAAAAACTTTCCTCTCTCATCCCTTGTGGAAAGAACAGTTTGTGTTTTCGTTGTTTGAACTGTTTGAACATTTTTTCATGCCTATATCTTGTAATCTGGACAACTACTTTGAACATAACAATATGCAATATATTAACCAGTGATAATCCCCTATTAGTTTGTTTTGAAATTCTGTATCATTATTTTAATTCTTTTTAGTTTTTAAAATAAAAAAGACTATCATATATACCTGTGAGTTTAGTATAATCTTCTTACAGAGATTTAATCATTGAAATGAAATACAACAAATTAGTTCTATTTGGTTACAAGTATCTATTAAATATCTACTAAATGCAAGGCAATATTTACAAATTCATTAAAATTATTTAAGCATAGTGTAGTACTTTATTAAATAAATATCCATTGCATATGCTTAGTTCAATAAAGATTATATGAGAGATGAGATCTTATACTGATAAATTTTCTAGAGCATAACCATCCTGTTTTAGCAACAGTTTAGTATTTTGAACATACAATTACTATATTTTCTACTATCAGTATATGCAAGTTTTCCAATTGCTTTCAAGTTTGACCTAGCTTTGTCATTCAAAATGACTTATTTTTCGCAATGCATTAACACTAATTTTGATACACTACTAATATCCTTAAACTTTACCTTAATTTGATTGATTTCATAGCATAATAAGGAATGTTTTTATTTTGCTAATGTTAAATCTTATTCAGATATTGTCATGTTATCATTTTCTCGTTCTTTTACCTTTTGCCTTTCTTCCATCAGCTAGAAAAAAATGAAAAAAATAGAAACAGTTTTTATATAGCCAATTTAAATGAACAAAAATCAATATTTCAGCACAATTTAAGGCCCAATCTCTTGCACCATTTGGAAAAAGTACCACAATAGACAGCAGGTCCAGTCTGCTTGCTCAGCTACATTGCTGGAACTGTTCTAACCACAGAGTCTAAAACAACCCTTTCTGTGAGTGCCAGGATTTCTTGAGCCATCAGGACAACCTCACAGGCAGAGTGCAGTTTGCAGTGAAGGGTCCAAGTCAAAATATATAGCGTGTTGCTCATAAAGATGTTATTTACTCTAGCAATCCAGAACAGCAGCCTGGAAGTCTAGATATACACAGTAGTGTATACCAATGTACTAGGACCTTCTGAGACCACGGCCTGGACTGGAGACATAGATCACTCAACTGAAGTGTGATACTGAGATCCAATGGAAATTACCTCTATCCCTTCTTTTTAACCAAGAAGCTTAAACCACTTCCTGTAATTCGTAATGTATTTAGCTGAATAGCTAGTTTACAAGAATATAATTCTCTAATTTTGCTACTCCTTCATTATTGCAACTAAGAATGAACGGCTTTCATTTTAACTTTAATTTTAGTTCTGAATTTCAGGTCAGCATTTTCCCCCTAAAGCACTGCTATAATATGAACAGAAGAGAAGTTTGAAATATTTAAACATAATCAAATGACTTCTTTATAATTATACTGTTTTTATTAGCCCTACACATTCCCTTTCTCTGAAAACTTTTCCATGATATTCATTGACTATCCTAAAATTCGATTCCTTCAAGGCCAGTTCTAGGCAGTTCAAAATTTTGGTTACTAAAGTGCTAACTTGTTAAGAAAAATTTTTGCCCAAGAATATGTGAGTAGTAAAAGTTTTACATTTTCACAACTTTTGTACATGTTTGGTAACTGCTTATTTATGTTATTTCAACAAGCATTCAATCTGTCTTATGTTCCTTGACGCACTAATGTAGATCCTGGGTATATACTACAGAACAAAACAAAAAAGGATGATGTATATTTACTTCAATTAAACTCATTTTGCCAATCTTGCCTATAACCACAGGCTTATAAATGACTATTTGGTTACAAAAGGCACTTGGTTATAAATGGCAATTTGGTTACAAAAGTTCAAGTCTGTCTTTACCAGATGGACTCCGTGCCGTTCAGGACTCATTTCTCTCAGTTTCTTTCTTTTTCATCAAGGTTGTCAATATCTGACCAGAATTCCTTGTTCTTGAGTAATTATTACTGGCTAGGAAGGTATGACGTTAATAACTCAGCTTCCTAATAAAATCTATTCACTTCAACCCTGATCTGGAGAATTTCACTGTGGTTTTGGTTTAACTTCGAGTTGTGGCTAACATGCTGTAAGGTACAGTTCATTTCCTTTAAGAGAGATAACAAAGAAATGGAAAACAGTGAGGAATTAGCAAAGTTTTCAGAAGGTCTTTAAGTTATCCTCCTAAGGTTTTAACTCTGTGGGAGGTCTAAGACTAAATCGTTCTGGAGTTACTGGAATATAGAAAAGAAACAGGTCATTTGCTTTTTTAGAGTGTTTGCTGCCAAAGCGAGCACAGGTCAATTGCTTTATAATATTTAAATTCTCTGGTCTTTTATCTCCTATACTTTAAATCAGTATTTTAGATGAATAACTTATATGTGAACATATTTCCACATACACAAATTTTGCAAGATGCATATACCCATGAAACCATCACGACAATCAATATATAGAACACTCTATTCCCTCCCTTGTGGGTTATTTTATATTCAGTACAAATAATCCTGTATCTCCTTGACCTAGCCAACCCCTGGGTCTCTTTCTGCTCTTATGTATTAAATTTGTGTTTTTAAAGTTTAATTGAAGTAAATTATGCATAATATACTCTTGTGTATATGGCCAGTTT
Organism: Dasyprocta punctata; assembly: GCA_004363535.1. NCBI lineage: Eukaryota > Metazoa > Chordata > Mammalia > Rodentia > Dasyproctidae > Dasyprocta > Dasyprocta punctata. The sequence continues at coordinate 11,056 of RJWM01007057.1, read as the reverse complement.
TCTTCAGCATAATTTAATATTCATTCCTTGTGTATCAGTGGTGTGTTTCTTAATGTTGTTCAATTGCTAGATTTTATTGTATTTCACAGATATGGATGGAATTGTCCATTCATCTCTTGATGAATATTTCAGTTAGTTCCGGTTTGGAGTTATCAAAATAAAAATGTAGTGGTATTCCAATTCAAGTTTCTTTCGGAACATATCTTACAATAGAATTGCTGAGCAGTATATAATTAAAGTACATCTATTTAAGAGACTGTCAGACTATTTCCAGAGCTATTAACATTTTACATGAGAAAGCAGTATGTCAGAGTTCAACTTTGCTCTATATACTGGTGCCATTGACAGCTATTATTAGTTATAGTAACTCTAATGTGTGTATAATATCTCACTTAAGGGTTAGTTTTGATTTACTGGTGAAATTAAGATATTGAGTGTCTTAGCTTGCGCTTATTGACAATTCATATATTCAGATCTTTTATGCATTTTCATTGCATTAAAGACTTGAACAGAACCTTTATATAAGGAAATATATAGCGAAAAATAAGCAAAAGGGTGAGACATGATACACCACAGTAAGTTCTTAAGTGGAAATTATACTCACACTAATATTTATCATAGTGTGGTATTAAAAGCAATGTATGTATTACAATCGCAATTGTTCAAGCATCATTTGTTTATAAGATTTTTTTCTTAGCTTTTAAATGAACTTTATTTTTAAAGCAATTTTAAGTGCACACAAAATTTTAGCAGAAAGTAAAGGAGTCCCTTTACCTCCTCCCTTATTACGGTCCTCTCCCCCAACCATAGTGGTATCTGCATTAGGATCCATTAACTTGTACTGTAAAATCATTATCACTCAAAGTCTGTGGATTATGTTAAGGCACAGTTAATATTTTGCATACTATAGGTCTTGTCAGTTATCAAACGGGATGTATCTGTCTTTACAATATTATACATAATAGTTTCACTGCCTTAAAATCTCTGCGCTCTACCATTTATATCTTCCTTCCCATTAACCACAAATCACTTAATTATCTCCATACTTTTGCCTTTGCCAGTATGCCATATGTAATCATACAGTATGTAACCTTTTTAAGTTGACTTATTACATATAGTAGCAGGTATACAAGTTTTCCCCTTACCTATAGGACATTCTCTTTACTTTCTAGCTTGAACAATTATAAATAAAACTTACAGATTTTTTTTGCACAATTTTGTGTGAATTTATATGTTTAATCCACATGGGTTAAATAACAGTTAGAAATTTCAAGATCATAAGATAAGAGCATGTTTAGTTTTGTAAAAGGTACCAAGGTGTTTTTCCAATGAATGTTCCTTTTTACATGAACGTTTTTCCAAAAGAATGAACCCTCCAGCAATGAATGAGAGTTACCATTGCTTGTCATCCTGATTTTAATTTAGTATGTTCAGTGTTTTTGTATTTTTTGCCATTCTTCAATACCCTATTATTTTAATTGCCATTTGCCAAACTGCATATAATACGGGACATCATTTTATATGTTTATTTCTTATAATGTACTTTGGATAATTTACTGTCTTATTCTTGAATGTTAGGAGTTGCCCACATATTTTGTAAACAGTTTCCTTTCAAATAAGTGTTTTGGGGATGTTCTGTCTATGACACTGTTTTCTTGTTTACTTACTAGTGACTTCTGTACTGCAAAGGTATTTAATTTTAATGAAGTTCAGCTTCTTAACTCTTTCTTTCATGGATGGGTCATGTATCTGGTGCTTTATTTGAAAAGGCATCACCATGATCAACCAAGGTCATATAGATTTTCTTTTATTTTATTCCCTAGGAGTTATTTGAGTCATTTATGTTTAGGCATATGGTCAAGTTTGAGGGTTTTTTTGTTTGTTTGTTTGTTTTTTTGTTTTTGTTTTTTTCATAAAAGGTAAGATCTACGTCTGGATTCATTTTATGTACCTTTTTTTTTTAACCAGCAATTGAACTCAAGATCTTACACTTACCAGGCAGGTGCTATGCTGCTGAGCTATATTCCTGGTCCTTATTAATGCATTTTTGCATGTGATGTCAGTTTTCCTAAAACCCTTGGCTAAGAAGACTATTTTGTTTTATTGTATAGTCTTCCCTTGTCAAAAATCAGTTAACTGTATTCATATGATTTAAATTCTGCACATTCTATTCTGTTCCATTGATATCCTTGTGCATATTTCCACTAGTATTTCTTTACCTTGATTACTGTAGGTTTATGTAAAATCTTTCATTCGGGTAGTGTCAGCTTTCTGACTTTATTCTATGCCTTCAGGATTTATTTAGCTATCCTGTACCTTTTGACTCTACAAATGAGCCAGTTAATCTTAACTGTCAACTTCACGTTATTATGAGAGTCCCAGGGAATAGATTGGATCAGAAAATACTATATTCATGAAAGGTTAATCAAATTATGCTTATAGGTGGGTGTCACTAGAAAGTTGACCTGAGTTGCAAAAAGGACAGTGGGGCCTGTCTTTTGAAGGTGTCTCTCATTAAAAATTTTCCCCTGTGAATGTCTTTGTTCTATAATGTCCTTCCACCTTAATGCTCTTGCCTGGCAATTACCAGACCATGCACTGACTCCACTGAAACAATGAGCCATGTTAAATTTCTCCTCTTTTAAACTGTCAGTATTGGGAATTTTGTCTGAGGAAACAAGTCAGCTAATATACCAGATAAACTTTGAATCTGTTACATACTATAATTATATTTCTCATGTTTTAGTTTTTCTTTGCATACATACATGAAGTATGGAAAAACAGATATCTCGACAATATCAAGTCTTGTTTTTTCTGACATAGTAGATTGAGGAGAAAAGTGTTCTCCCGTAGAGCTATAAGCTATATATCTAGTGATTTTCTGAAATTTTTTATTTTGATACAAGGGTTATTTACATTGGCTAGCTACCCTAAAAGCTGTGATCCTTCTTAGTTCCCTGGAAAGATGGGCCTATATGCATAGGCTACTAGAGTGGCAATATTGAGTCTTATTGTTAATGAACATAGGACATATCCCCACTTATAGTTCTTGGCTTTTTAAATAGTAGTTTATACTTTCACATTTATCGAGTGTTTAAATTTTATTAGATTCATTTTACATATAACTTAAGGTATACTAATATAAAATTTTCTATTTTTAATTCAAATTCTACTTGGCTATTGTTGGTACATTGGAATAAGTTTAACTTTAATATTAGCTTTACATCCTGCAATTTTGTATGAATTGCATATTATTTTTAGGAATATGTGCTGCCATTTATTTTGAGTTTTCCAGTAAATGAGTATTTCATGTTTGAAAAAGACAACTTAATTTTCTCTCCCAATACAATACCTATGTAATGTCTGACAACATTCATATTATTTCTAGAGGTCTAAAAATTTACTTTTGGTAGGAAGGTAAGTCCTGAAACTTATTCCTTTATGGGTGGAATTTTAATTTATTTTTTTCCATCTCCTTTGTTGATAGATGGTGACAGTGATAACTATATTATGATTATGCCATTTATATTTTTAATGTGGAAATACAGAGCTCATCCAGGATTACACAAAAATTCTTAGAGAATGTTTTAAAGTCAAATATATTATTGAATTGACATTAAATGAAAAATTTGCCTACACATGCTCACACACAACACATAGACACATGCTTTCTTCAGAGGTACTCTGGCTAAGATAAAGTTTTAGGGCTCTCCCCAAAAAGAACGATAGAGTTTCAAATATTTTTCTGAAAGTTAGAATGCAGTCATTTGCAAACAATCTGCAATGATCCATAAGAAGGCTTGAAACCTATCAGTGATATTGCAAATTCACAACTTGGCTGTACTGAACAGAAAAGCTTTCATCTGGCCACTTCTAATTTAATATAATACACTTCTCTAGCTCAGAAATCACCAGAGGTAATGACCTGAATTTTACATCTCCAGCCTTATATTAGAATGAGTAAGAAAAAGTTCTAAGGGCCATATACATAGGACACACTTCACCCATTACTAAAATAACACTTCCTTTGAACTCTAACATCACAACTGTGATGTTAAACAATCTAGCCATCATGTGAATATAATACCTAAAATCTGTTTAGAAAAGCAAATACGATATTATATTTTGATGAAATTCACCAAGTCCTTATCCCAATTCAACCAAAAAAGAAAAAAGGTTGATGATAGTAGCAACATAAAGGAATATATATATATATATCTTGATTGCTAGAGAACCAATAGCTTGTGAGAACTCCAGATAATTTCAGTGTGCTGGAATTTTTAGTTTTTTCTTAGTTATTCATTCATTGGTGAAGGAACCAATTGTGACTCTTGATTGGGCTATTATTAACTTAATATGGAAATTTTCTCCTGATAATGCTTTTAGTTAGTACAACAAAATCTCTATCCATTTTAAGGTAAGATCAAACACAAACTATGATGCTAAGGGCACATAAGCAACTTGAAATATTTGAAGTTAAACATGACTGTGTGTGTATCATCCTTCTCAAGCTTTTAATTAAAAATATTCCATACACCTTATCTTAGAAGTCATACGTTTTGTTTAAACTTATGTGATTACCCAGTTCTAGTATGGAATAGCCAAATCTTGTTTACTTTGCTATTCTAGTGGTCAAAGATATTTAGATTAAATCAAAAGCAAAGTCCCTGGAGTGCTCTTCGAACACATCGGCTTGCCAAAGACCCAAGTGGAAAATTCACCATTCGTCACTCTTTAAGACTTGCCATTTCATTTGCACCTGGCATTTGTCATATTGTAGATTTTTCGCTAACTTGAACTCTGTGGAAAAGGTTTTTGCTTTCATTGGTGATATGAATAAAACAACAAAATAGTTTGTGTTACTCAAATACAAGGAAATGATCATCATACATTTTAAAAAATGTTTTCCACATGAACCTAATACAATACTTTTTTCTTAAAATCTTAAATAGGTGCAAACCTACTCCTCTGGCAGTCTTTCGCTTTCATAATAACAGACCCTCAAGCATTTTATCTGATTTGACAGCTTGCATGCACAAAAGAACCCGTCTTGGCTTTCATTTTCTTCAACTTTTCACATTACAAAGGACTGCATTAATGCTGCATTTCATACATTAAAGTAGACCTCACTGCTTCCTACAATTGATCTTGCTGTAGTAGTATTGCATAAGTTTTGCATAAGTTTGTAGATCAACTGATTTCAACACTGTGGAAAAGCAATTTAGAGATACAACTGATAATAAGCAGAAATTTATAGAAAACCATACAAAAGTGCTTTGATACTATCAAATGTCTGCATCTATTTGCAGTTCTATTGCTGGAAATCCTAACTTCAGTGATCTATAAGATTATAAATTTAACTCAACAATGAGACATTTTCTGCAAAATAATCTACTGCAGCAAGGGATCCTGTTGTCCTGATCTTTTTCTTGTTCATTGAGATATTGGAAATAATGACACAAGAAGAGTCCTGAAAGAGTACAATATTCAAATAAATTAAGTGTGGCGTACAAGAGAGTAATGATAAACAAAAGACAGGGCCTCACCTCTTCCTGCTCTTGCTATACATACTCTAACTTCTCCCTTATTACATATACCTAGGTACTATAACTTGAATGGACTCTAAAAGATGTAGTTGAGGTTGTCATGGGAAAAGGCACAAAACAATTAGAAAATGAATTTCTCCTTGACAAGTATTATTGTATAGTACAAAATTTCTACTTCTGTATTTTTAAGAATAAAGTTTAAAAACCCACATTTTTACTACCTATATAATACTATATATGACTCGATAGGACATCTCAGCCACATGATCGGTTATAATCATCGAAAATGAGAATAGAAAATAGGCTTGTCTATTTACTGTGACTGGAAAAATGAAGTCATGCTTGAATAAGAGATAAACTTGGAAAATTATAAGTAATGTTTGCAGGTACAATATTTAACCTTGTGTCAACCTGATTGACTTTAGAAATTCCCAGGGGAGCTAGATGTGATGGCAGGATCCCTAAATCCTGGCACTTTAGAGGCTGAAGAAAGAGGACCCTATGAGTTGGAGGTCAGCCTAGGCTACACAAAGTGTTCAAGGCCAGCATCAACTACATAAATACATCCTGTCTCAAAAAGAAGAATAAGAAGAGGAAGAGGAAGAGGAAGAGAAGGGGAAGGAAGGGTGGGAAGGGGGAGGAGGAAGAGGCAAGAGAGAGAAAGGGGTGAAGGAGAGGGAGAGAAAGGCGGAGACAGAGGGAGAGGAACAAGAAAAAAGCAGAAGGCCAGCGGGAGGAGGGGAATGGGTGGAGGAAGTGGGAGAAGCGAGGAGAAGGGGAAGAGCAGAAGAGGAGGAGGAGGACAAGAAGGGAGAAAAAGAAATTTCCAGGGGATTAGTAAAATACATTTCTGGGTGGGTCTGGGTGGGTCAGGGAGTATAATTTGGGGTACAGTGTATAGTTCCTCCCTGTCTTCCTCTCTGACACTGTTCTGATTTGTCTACACTGAGGCAATGAATGAAACATTTTTGGTTTTGTCCCAGCAACAAGAAAGCTGAATACTACGCTAAGGAGACAGTTCATTGGATGATTGCATTCTACCATTTGTGAGGACCTGGATTTTATTTCCAGTACTAAACAAAAGTAAAATATCTTTTTACTATTTAAAAATGCTCCAAAACTTCAGAGAACACAATTTTCACTCTTTTTTAAAGTTAATACCTAAAAATCACAATCGTAATGTTAACTATAACATTAAATGTCAACTAATTAATCAATATATTTTTAAGTGATAGATATTTAAGGAATAAAAATTTTAATAGTATTCTCTCCAAACATGCTTTATATATGTAATATGTGCATATACATATGTATATAGGTATGTGTGTTCATATGTTTTGCATATGCATGTGTGTTATGTTCCATATACATGTCGTATTACATATATCATCAGAATAATTTTATTTGCTGACTAGGTTAGAAATTTCTTGGAAATAATTCATTTGATTTGGAATTGAACTCTAGATCTTGTGCCCATTTAAAATTACCTGCATTTTCAGAACACACCAATTTACCCTCTGGTTAATGTATCTACCAGCCTGTATCACCTAACATGTTGTAAATAAAACAAAACAATAAAACAAAACAATAGTTCTATAACACTACGTTTTTCTAAAATTTAATAAATATAGATTTTAGAAAAGAGATACTGGGTGTGGTGACGCATGCCTTTAATCCCAGCACTTGGGAGGCTGAGGTAGGAGGAGCATTGTGAGTTCAAGGCCGACTTGGCCTACAATGCTTGCATAAGGCTGGCCTGAGCTACAAAGTGCGACCCTGTCTCAGAAAACTAGGGCCAGGAGTTTGGCTCAGTGACTTAAATGCCTGCCTGGTGGGCGCGAGGTTGGAAGCTCGAGCCCTGATGCTGGAAAAAAAAAAAGTCACTGTAAATGTACCCTCTTACATTTCTATTGCTAATGATTCTTGGAAATTATAAGAAGCAAGAAGGTTTATTTTATACTATTATTTCATTTTAAATGTAATACAGAATGAGCTCTACAAAATACTGGTAAAGAATGAATACAACTTAACCAAAATAAAGCTTATAAATTCGCTTTTCATAAACATAGGAAAACCCAGAAAAAAAATATATTAGCATGACTATCTTGGGGCAATGCCACAGAATGCACTGAATGGAATGTGTTATGAAACACAGTTGAGTAACTGATTCTTAGAAACTTCATTAATAAGCAACCCATTTTTCAGTCTAGGGTACTATCAAGTCCTTTGCTTGCTCCTTTCAATGTTTAAACCCTAAATTTTTGCCCATAAATATGTTGCCGATTGCATTATAAATTCTTGGTGTACAATTACTATGTCTTCTTCATCCACATATCTTCTAGTGTACTTGAATGACATTCATCACATTTAGTAGCTCTATAAACACTAATCACATAATTCCAAAAATGACACATGACATTGTATAAATTATATTAGGTAAGTCATTCTCTGAAGAAATAGAACACATTTATAACTCAAAAGAATTATGATTTCATATATTGTTTCTTCTGCTTCTATGTTTTTTTTTTTTTTTTTTTTACTAATAACCACACAAAGTTCAATTGTTCCTCATCCTGTTTCTCAGACAGTTGATGATCCAGCATTGGACAAGAGGGCCAAACCATCAATATATCCTAAAATTGGCTACCTCTTGAATTTAAACAATGAAGCAAATTAAAGCAGTTTGGGTACAGCAATGAGAATATGCCACTGAAATTCAAATGTAGATGCAGACTGAAGTTCATTGATTTGTTGCAAAATAATTATCTTTAAACAACATAAAGAAATCTTTCCACTTAAAAAATGATCTATTGCTGCCTACAAATGTGTTTCAAGTAGACAGATGAACTTGTCTAAGTCATGAAGGATTTTGATACTAAAAGTTTTATGGTTATGTCATATAAATATCCTGAGTCACTATTCCATTAGATGAACAGTCAACTTGAGCTAGATTGCTACAAGATTGAGTGGCATCATTTAGTCAAAATCAACAAGTCAGAAAAATGTATTTATGAAAAGAACAGGGATAGAGTCACCTTTTACTCACTTAACAATATGAACCAAATGAGCTTCTCATTAAAAGTGATATCAACAGGAAGAGTGAGAAAGATAAAGATAATAAAGAATTCATAGGACTGGGGATTTAGTTTAGTGGTGTAAGCGCCTGCCTGGCAGGTGCGAGGTGGTGAGTTTGATCCTTGGTACCAAAAAAAAAAAAAAAAAAAAAATTCATTTTATTACACAGACTAAATCTTTGCACCAATGAATTTCATTTCATTATGTCACTTATATCAGAACAATTAAAGAACTTATTTGAACCATTATATCTAAACTAAAATTTATCTAGCAGGCAGACACAGCATACGCAGAAAAGGAAATCTTCCCACCATAGAAGAACCCCTTTATGACAAAAATAGATACCTTTCATGAAGAAAAATTTTGATATGAAATAAGTGTTAATATAAACATGCTATGCATAAATAAATATTTTAGTATATATGTACATGAATGCATATTTCCTACCAGTCTAAAATGTACCCTCTCTCTTAAGGATCCAGGATGAATAACATGAAATTCAATCTAAAAATATTTGACAGTGAATCTCATTAATAATTATGAGAACTGTTTATGAAACCCAGGAAAATGTAGACAATTAAAAACACTGAAAGAAATAGTTGAAAATTCGAATACAGTTAAAATTTCTTGACCATTGAAAAAAGTTACATATTAGTGATTTATTACATTTCTAATATTGTAATGGTAAAAAACATAAAACTATTTATTTGAAATAAACATAAACTGAACTAATTTTGCATTATCATAAACTGAGCTAATGTTAATGAAGCTTTTCCCTTGTTTCAGGGTCATCACTCTGGCGTGGGTATATGCTAATACAGGCCAAGGGAAAGATCAGTCCAGCTTCTCTATTGCTGCAGATCCTTTTATCAATGTAGTATACTTACTTCCTATTTGTCTTTACTTAAAAAAATAGGGACAAGGAGTATTTTAAACTTTAAACTTTATAGATGTTAATATTTAAGAATTTTACACTTGGTTGTAAATTAATTACAAATAACATGCTAAATATGGAATAAATACTGGTGAAAAAATACATTTTTCTCATGCACTCTTTGCATATACTACTTCACCTAAAGATGTACTTCTTTGAGATAAGCCAATCACTTATTAAAAATAGTTTGAAAATAAAATGATTGAATAAGACAGTTAACTTCATAAATTATATATATCATATCTGTATATTACATATACGTTTATATGTCTGATACACAAAGAAAAATTAAACTATTAAAGAACATCCAATTTTTAAAAATGGCATGGCATGGTGACACACACCTATAATCTCAGGACTCACAAGGCTGAGACAGGAAGATTGTTGCAAGTTTGACTACAGCCTGGACTGCATAGTGAGTTCAAGTCCAGCCTGAATTACATAACAATACGCGGTCTAAAAAAAGAAGTTGACTTTTCTTAAGAATGTGTGATGGGTAAAACAACATGGTAAATCCTACATGAGCTGTCAAAGCGGCAGGTGCTGTTATAACTCTATTTGCCTAGATTTCTGTTTACCTATGTGGGGTAGGAGAAGGAAGTAAGTGCCACACTTCCTACGCTTTAGAAACTTGTGCCCAGGGCATGAAGCTAAAACCAACAAGCATTGAAAAATTGGAGAATTATGAAAGAAAGGAGAATATTGGGCAGAGTAATGTTCTAATGAAGTAAGTTTTTGTTTCTATTTTATGCTGAATCCATGTCATTGCTAATGCAAAATGGAGCACTGGCAGTCAAAGCATCCATTTACATGAGAAATTGCCCAAATGCCCCACACATGCTGCTTTCATGCACAAAGTAAAGTGGTTCCATTTGCAGGGAAACATATGCTAAATGTTTAAGCTCAAAGATGATTCAGACAAAATGGAAAAGACTTTTTTAAATATTTATTTTACACTTTACAAGATTCATTTAGATTGGCAGATGTTCTGAAACTCAAAGAAAAGTGACTTAACTAGCTATTGGGAATGACAATGTTTGGAAGAGGGCGAGGGGTAGAAAACAGATCTTTTATGTTTTGTCATCAATACCAGAAAGCATATAAATAAGCAAGTAAATAATAAATAAAATGACAGAGGAAATCTAACAGTTAAAATTCTAAAGAGATGCCAAATTCTTTCAGGTACCTGCAGCAAATGATGTATCGATTTTGCTGTTAAACTGCACAGCTGTAACCAACACATTAGACATGGAAGATAAAAGCAATGACTAAAAGCACCTTATTTCATCTGTCACACCTGATGCACTGCCTTCTCCAGACCTTTAGTGTATTAGCAGTGAAAATCAATTAGGTAAAGAGCTAAACAAATGAAGTGAGAATAAAAAAGGCTTCATTCACAAAGTGTCAGGGATGTCAACAAGCACAGGTGACTTTGGTAAACTATAAGCTACCTGCAAATAATGCATAACAACCCTTCTGAACTTGTAAAAGTCAGCAATTA